>VYZS01105053.1:13598-24738 GCA_013400695.1 Neodrepanis coruscans
GTGGTTTAATGGTGCTTATCTCTGTTTGTCTGGCATAGTAAACCCAACCCTACTCTTGATATTTTCTCAGAACATCAGAACCATGATTTTGAAAGCATCACTAGTAAGGTGGGCCTTCTCTCACACATGTACTCATAAATGAATACTACTATGTAGGTGAACACTTAAGTACCTGCCACTATTTCCACATGCAAACCAAAATACCACATTCTTATAAACTATATCTCATTAAATTATGTGCAAATAGGACTCCTATTTGTCGTATTGGAACTCCAACTAAAAAAACAAACAAACACTCTCTTCTACAATACAGTACCTCATAAATGAAACAGGATGTCATCCACCCTTATATATTTTTCTAGGTTGTTATACAGTTGTGTATGTTACTCATGCCTGAATGCTTCTCATAGTTATGGTATATTCATGTGAAAAAAACCCATCTTATTTCTTTTGCCCTTTCTTTTCTTTGTTCAGAACAGAAAAAGGATTCAGCTTTATTTTATTTGGTTTAGGTAATTTAGCATTAAAGAGTTAGATGTATATAAATCATGTAGCAAAGTCTACATGATTTTCCTTTTATTTCTGTATCATAAAATCCATTCTGTAGGGAAAAAAGGATCCTCAAAGTTTGTTTGAGTCAGTGCAATTTGCATTCTCTCTAGAAGGTCAAGCTCCATAGTTTGACCAGGGACATCAGTATCATCAGCTTCAGTCCCTGAAGGTGCTGCACATCAAGTATAATCTAATGGTAGAACTAGACATTTCATTTGAATTGAAAATAACAGCATCTTTTTAGGCATAGTCTGTCCCTACAGGATCATAGAAATTCTTGTCCAAATAGTAGCACTGTCTGCAAGACAGCNCAGTCCCTGAAGGTGCTGCACATCAAGTATAATCTAATGGTAGAACTAGACATTTCATTTGAATTGAAAATAACAGCATCTTTTTAGGCATAGTCTGTCCCTACAGGATCATAGAAATTCTTGTCCAAATAGTAGCAAGAGTAGGACTGTCTGTGTCTCCCAGATACACTTGATTTCTCCACTTGGAGATTTTCTCCAGGTGGGATGCAAAGACTCTGGCCTTTTGTCTGGGTTTTTACAGGCTGCCCCACTTAGTCTCTTGTTCTGAATGCAAATTTCACACCAGTGGCTTTTACACATGCACAGGCTGATGGCACAGCATGTGTGCAGTAGTTACAGTTCTTCCTCAATTTAACACACACATGAAGGTCGGACATCTCAGGCTCCCCATGGCTGTGTGCTGCATAGCACATGCCTCTGTCCAGGAGATGCCAGATGAAAACAGCAAACCTGCTCAAGACTTCTGTGTACCTTTAAGGATGAAGAAAGAAATGAATTCAGCTTGCTTCTCTGTTCTTCCTTACTCATAACCCAGATGTTCTTGATGATGATTTCCCAGCCCTGCTGCATGTATACAGATTTTGAGTTGAGATCCAACTGCATTTTAATCCTGTGTTTAGTCCTGCTGAATGAACACCATTTCAGACTTTGAACAGAACTTGATAAATTTATGTTTTTGAACATTCTTAGGACTAGCAATCCAGTTTTATTTTTACGATTTACTTATAATTTTCCTTCAACCTCCCACCATCAAAACCAACCTACCCTTTTTACTGCCACTTCAAAAGCTTTGCTTTACAGATTATATCACTGATATGATAATACCAGAAAAAAAAGTCTTAGGAGAATAATCACCCCAAACCTGTTGACACCAGTCAAGTTCAAGAGACAACATCTGCTTTGACAAAACAACTTTTGCATCTCCAAACAAAGTGACAACAAGATTTAATCTACTTAGAGAAGTGCCAGATCTTTCTCTTAAACACAGCAGTAGCAAATAACTGGCTAGTTAATAGCATATAAACCAGATCAGTAAGTACAGGGCTGGGACAATTGGTTTAAAATTACTGTGCCCCTAAAACAGGCCACACACTTTTGACCTCTGTAGTGCACCAGGGTTTCCCTAGGAACTCAGAGGTGTAAGGTGAGTCAGCTCAGTTTTCTTATCCAGTTGAGGCCTGGGAGAAAATTGCATTTCACATTTCATCTCAATACAAGTAGACATTGTGTTTTCTTTATCTGTGTATTTTATGAGTATTTGGAAATGTAACAGCTAGTCACTGTGCCCTAAACAAGTATTTTCATCACCCTGGAATAGGTTAAGGCCGAGTTCAAGGAAAATGACTATTAACAAAATATTCCTTACCCAATCACATAGCAAATCTACAATCTGGAACACCTAAATGTGATAACTCCTGTTATTCTGTACGTTCTTAAATGAACCTAAATGGTACCAATGTTTTTCCCCATAGAAATTGTATAAAATAGTTTGGGAGCAGGTGTCACAGAGATTGAAAGGAACAAGAGTCTTCAAAGCAAGTGATGACAGCAGGAAAGTTCACGAATAGCCAGCAAGGTGTGGGCACCACACCTGAACCACAGAGATGCTAAGAATGGAATTAGCATAACCATGAAAATATTTCATCAGAAAAACACTGTTCTCTCTTGCCTGGAGAGATCACTATTGGCCAAAACACCACTCCTAACTGCATGATGACCACTAACTGATACCTAGTTGTCACAACTATAAATGAATTTGTCATAAAGGCTTTTTAGCTGTGTTGGTTTTTTCACTGCAGTAATGTATACAGATGATAATACATGCTGATAGGCTTAGTTATCATTTTAAATTGGAAGATATGCCACCAAGACCAGGAAAACAAAAAAACTACGAAAAGAACAAATGTACTGTGATACAGAATAGAAAAGCAAATTGTGACAAAATGGTGTGCTCGATACAGAAACAAAAATTCAAATATTGGCTTATCAGTTTGAATTTTGTCAGAGATTCCTACAGCAATTCCTGAAAAAGCAGGAAAGTTACCATTATCAGTTTTTCCTAAAAAGTAGTACCAGGCCAAGAGAGACATGTCAGGGACATTTTTTCTTCCCCTTCCTTTTGAAAGCCAAGTCAGGATCTTGGCATTAATGCAAAAATTACTTCAGTTAAACTTCCTTTATGCATTTAGAGAAACAATGGCATTGTCATCCTGTATTTTCTTCCTGTTTGCACAGTTAGATCTTAGTGCAGGGCTGTATTTTTCCAAGTAACTGCATACTTTAAGGTATGTTTAAAGAATGCACCTATGAAAACACCTAAATGATTTTATAAGTGTGAATAGTGAGATTCATTCTGCTATCACGTTACCTAAACTTATGTTTTGACGCATGTTCTGTTTCCTGTGATTACAAAGAATACTGCACATGTTTCACTTATCTTCTTTTGACTTAAAATTACTCCACTGACTGTTTCATTATCATAGCTTTAAATTCAAAGCTTAAATGGATCCTAGACTGAAATGAATATCATATATTCATGCTCTAGAATCTGTGCATGTCTGCATGAGTATTCAGTCCCAGTATTTCAGAATCATTCCCTGCATTTTCACAAGAGAAACACAAAATGTTTTAGATAAAATAGCATTAAGTGCTAAAACTGGCAAACGTGAGCTCTGAAGAGGTAAAAGCAAATGAGGTGTACCCACAGTGACCACTTCCAAAGCACTGTAACAGAATTTAAAATAGTCACATCATCTATAAAGACACTTAAACAAGAGAGAAGACTGATCATATCAACAGTTGGTAGAAGAGCTATCTTACTAAATAACACTGCCAGTGGATAATAAAGAAAAACCCAAATCGACCAAACTGGAAGAGCCTTTCAAATCAAGTCAGATAACAATAGCCAAGGGATTTTTTCTTGACCAAATGGTCAGAGAAGATGTAAACTCAGGGAGGAAAAAGGGGCTGAATCCCTCCAGTCCCACAGTTGCTAAGACATAGGACAAAATTATGTTATTTATGATAAACGGGCCACAAATTAATACTTTTTTTCTTCAACTGCTAGTTCCTCCAGCCTTGTTGCAAAAAGCACACATACCTCAGCTGTCTCTTAGATATCTTTAGATCTTTGTACTTTAGATGTACTCCTTTTCCCGTGCAAACTCAATCATGCAGTCTTATTTGTGTATGATTAAAATAGTGGTTGGCCAAAATTAAAAGGTCTTCCTTCAACTTTCTATATGAACCATGGGGAAACCCCCTGACTGCCTTTCTGAGGTATAAAAATATTAACTAAAAATGATACTGTTACAAAGTTAGGCTATGCAGGCTTAATGAAGGTGTGGGGTTTTTGTTGCTCGATTTTCTGGATCCCTGTGATAGCACTCCGGGGCGAGGGGGAGCAATATAATAAAAAGGGTAAGCTGATACAGCCCTTTAGAATAACAATCTTCTTAATTGCTTTATGCATCTCTTCCATGGACTTGCCTCAGGGGAGCACACCCTGTTGTCAAACAGCAGGCTCTGTAATACAGGTATTAAACGATGATTCCAAAGTGCACCAACTTGCGTGTGCCTGGCAGAGCCTGGGCGATCATTTATCAGCTCAGCACAGGGGTGATAAGGTTATTTATCATCCTGTGGCACAGTAAAGTTAGTTGCAGCTAATTGTAAAACATGTTCCTGAGAATCAGTATAATGTTTATATTACTGAGTGTTGTAACCATGCTAAGCCTGGGGCGCGAGCAACACGTCTAAAGCTATGAATGTCCTTCTGAGCTAGCAATACTTCTGATCTGGTGCCAGGTGTGTTCCTGTTTAATATCTTGTATTTCTTCAAAATGGAGACTAGATCTCCTGGGGTGCTGGGATGTTATTGTTGTCACAAACTGAAATGTACAGTGTGATGTCCTTAGCATCTCTTCTTGGGTAGGATTTGGTGACAAGCAAATATTCTACCTTTGTCATGATGATAAAGACTCACTGTTCTTTCCAATGCACTAAAATAAACCAGCCAAGTTGGCACAGTTTGGTTTCAGATTCCAGGAAACAGTGAGTCTCACTTGGGAGAAACTGTTTTCATTTCACTGACTAACCAACACAGTATCAGTTGGAGACATATTGATTCTGTTTAGTTTTTCTGATGTTTGTGAATTGGCCTGTAAACTCCACTCTCTTCAGAAGCCAGTCATTCCAGAGGCTGTGGGATGTGTAGCTTCCTCAGTCTCAGGCACCAAAGACCCAAGCTTTCCATTGTGACACAAGGAATTTTTAGCTGCAGTGTTTAAATTAAAAGAAATCCAGGAACACCTGAATCAGTTATGAACAATTAACACTATCGGATTAATCAAGAGTCAAAGAGGAGAGGTATCTACAATATACAGTGATTAGAAGGGATATTACATGCTAAGGATAACTTAATACAGTTGAAATGCTGCTTTATGCAGTTTGAGCAGATGCCACAAACACAACAAATAATTTACAAAAACCATCCTGCCAAATACAAATATCACTGTCCTTCAGGAGAGAACTGCCAACAAATTAAGACTCTTTCATGTCCTTTCCCCGGGTCTGATTCTATGCTAAAATCCAGGAAGAAAAACTCATAACTTCTCTTCTTAGTATAAAAACCAACGAGGTGACTGATGGCTGAAATACATTTGCTCTGCTTGCTCCTGTCACTGACTCTGTGAGACTAAGGCAGCTCTGATGGCAGGAGTGGCTTCTTCACCTACTGATGGATAGCTGACTGCAACCACCGGCTTCCTTGACTCTGCTCTAAATGTATTTTAAATGGAAGGGGAAAAAAATATTCCCTTTTCGTGATGAGTCCTTTCAGACTGAACACAACATATCTGTTTGTGTTGGGATTTTTTTTTGTTTTTGATTTGGTTGGTTGGTTTGTTTTGTTGTCAGGGTTTTTTCTGTTTGTTTGTTTGTTTGCTTGTTTGTTTGTTTGTTTTCTTTGGGACTGAGAAAGTATTCCATCAGTGCTTCTCTCTGGCTTTGGGAGAAAGTCTACTCAGAATTACATCTTAAGATGACCAGGTCAGAATTGGTGCTTGCATGGATGGCAGAAAAAGCTACGCTGCTCCTGGAAGCCAGAAATGACATTTTCATTTTCCAATGAAGTAAGAGGACAGAGATGTGACTGAGTCATGAAAGAACCTTTCCTTAAATCTTGCAAACAGACATTTTATGCCCTAATCTGTATGTCAGTTGAATAATGGAAGATTTTTGCAGCTTTCATAATTTGTTTCCTCCTTTCAGTATCAAATCTTCATACACTCCTTACTCTTAAAAATACTTTCCTTTTTTCTTACTTTATATGCTTACAAATTTTACTTGAGAAACAGGGAAAATATTTCTTAGTAAAGATAAACAGAGAAAAATACCTTGCTAAAAAAAGTGGGCTGCTGAAAGTTTGTCAAGGACTCACCAAAAACCATTTGGACTTTTTTTTTTTCTTATCTTGTAAAAACTTGCTGGTTTGCAAGCATATTCATCTTTCTTCCCTTATGTCACACACACTATCAAAAATATGTGTTTTTTTCCTATATTCAGAGTTATTATGAGCTAATAAAATTTTGTCCCATTAGGAATCTTTGATCTGTTCCTGTATGGTGTTGATAGTGTAATGGAGCAGACACCCAAACAGTGTGGTATTTCTCATGTTGTGCCTATCACAGCCTTTGAACCTGAAACTTTGCAGAAGAGAGGTAGTATAGGAGCACAGACAATCTGTGTCCGCAAGGCAAAATTACTGTTCCAAGGGATTTTGGTTTTTGCTAGGATGCACTGACAGAGCTTAATGCTATTTGCTTTTATATGATGTTGGGGAAATTTTCCTCAATAAATAATAAATATTTAGTGAGCCTCCCATAGATTAGCTGTTTCAGCATCTAGATGCTTGAACATTTTGAAATGGAAGAGGAAAGAAAGGGGCTAAGTTTTTCCCTTAAAAGAGTTACAGGTTTCAAAAGACAGCCTGGATCATCAAAAATGGCAAACACAGAGCCTGTAACTTTTCCTAATGATTCTTCTGGTGGCTTTCAACCCTTTTACCTCTGAAAGAGTCTTCTAAATTGCGCAGATTAATGTGAGAAACCTGCAGCTGAGTTGCTCTATGTGTTCAAACCCCAGAGAAGCAGGGGCACCTGACTCCTGCCCGCTGTCAACATTGATGGATGTCCTTGAGCAGTGCCGGGTTCAAGTGCTGGGATTCCCGGAGCACAGGCCGTGCGCTGCTCTTCTCTCAGATGCCGTATCAAGAGCTAATGTGGCGACAAGTCGCGCCAATCCCTAAGGTTCGGTGTCTGGTAGTTAGACTCATTACAATTAGTCAACTTGATATATTGTTTACAATTTACACCAAACAAGCTTGGGGCTAATTATGACTTAGCTAGTTTGTCTCTTTGATGTCAAGATCCTCTGCAGGAGGCCCAGCTACTGAACAGCAACTATGTTTAGTCTCAAGCACAGGTACAGGGAGTCAACTTGGCCTTCAAATGCAACTGTAGCTATGCAAAGTCATCAGATGTTAAAAATTATATTAGAACAGCTGATAAACTTGCTGCAAATAGATTTATTTTTACATCTTCTTAAAACAGCTCCTACCCAAGAAAGCAGCAATTAAGAAAAGAAACTGCACAGCAGTGAATTTCAGCCATTCCTTAGTGTGTTCAAACACAGAAAGCCTTTATCCACACAAAATGTAATAAGAGACTTTTAAATATTCCTTCATTGCACTGAAATTTATGGATTGATTTTCCAGTTTAGATTGTATTATTATGAAAGCTATAGCTTAAAAGTTAGATGGTTTGATCCTTTAACCTAGAATCTTAGGTTTACTCTACCATTGTGTTGCTAAAATAATATTATATAAATGAAAGCTACATGATCAGACGTACCAATGTATTTAATCTACAATTTCAAATTACAGAAATGAATTAGTGAAGTTTTCAAGGAAGAAACTAGATCTAGTCAGAAGTGAAATAAGAAAGTAGAGGGTTTCCAACAGAACCTAGTGCTCCTTCTCTCAGTGAGAAGAGTAAGTCACAAAAATAGTCTTTGCCGTGGACACCACTGTCAGATCATTGACCTTGACTCACACTCTCACCTTTGGCGCTGGGTGCATAATTCATACTAGAACCATTTATCCCGTCAACATGCCTACAGTGGCAAGAAATGTTATGGTAAGAAAAGTCTCATATTATATTAGCTTTCTTAAGTCCTAGGTCAAATTTTTACATTTTGTAGCTTGGTTGTAGATTGAGGTTTTTTACTCTTTATTTTTTCAGCTCAGCATAGGGGAAAAAGGTTTCATGCTTCTTTTGGCCTGGTAGGAGTAATAAGGAAGCTGCAGCTAGGTTTTAACCATCAACTGTGGTGGTGAATCAAGTACAAAAACAGCATTCCCTTTGTTCTTGCATACTTGGATGGAGTCTTCACTGCCTCTCACAGAAGTCAAAATGAACATCTATCTCCACAGTAAAGCATTGTTCTGGAGTGTGAGTTTATCCACTAGTTTGTGGTTTACAGTTCTAAGTGCACTGGGATTATCTCATTTTCACAATATCTAACCTTGCAGAATGAGTTCTGAACAAAACCAGAAAAGATCCCAACTCTGGCCTGAAGTGTGAGAACCTTTTTGGTGACAAGTGTCAACAGTGGGGAGTAGAGAGACTGAATTCAGTGAAAAGTCTCATATCTCTCCCTGAAAAATTAAGTAAAAATTATCAATATTACTTTGGGATTTCCTAGTAAACTCTACCCTGCTCCTGAATAGTAATTGATTAGTATATACATATTTTAAAAAATTGAAAGGCAGGTGCAAATAAGTGTTAGAAACAAACTCTGAATAGTCTGAATTTTAAAATGGGTCCCCAGCCACTTTGTATTCTTTTATATCTATCCATATTTTTCTGTAATTACAACAGAATTTGTTTAACTACTGAGACAAAATGAGGTTTAATGGATGGGATCATGAAAACATTAAAATAAGACTGAGTAATCAGACATGATGATGTCTGTAAGTGCCACTTCCCTTGTCTGCCTGCAAAAAAAGCCCACTTGTGAGTAGTGTTCTTGTGGGAGACTCTCAGGTACAGTCCCTGTAAAAAACCACCATGCCTAAACAAAATCAACTCAATTTTGCAGACCTTATTTTTAAAAGCTATTTTGCTTGTGGATTTATCCCTTCAAGTGTTAAAAGAATGGATATGCCTCAAACTTGCAGTCTGAAATCGGATGCAAACTTTCTCCACCATTTTAGGCAGCCAGTCAGCTTATCCACAGAGAAGGGCATCAACTGCGACTTTCAGAACCACTGTTTGCATTAACCCCTTTCTGCTACACAGAGAAACCTGCAAATTGAAACACCAGTATCTGAAAGAGTTCTAACCAGCTTCCTCACAAGACTTTAGCACAAAAAGCGAGCTTTCTACTGGATCCCTTTGGGGAATTGCACAGTGAATCAAACTCTATAGTGACCTAACTGAAGTCCTCCTGAATCCCCATGTACATATCTGAAAGGATGACTGCAGTCACAGTAGTTATATCCAATAAGGAAAGAAATGTAATGGAAAATTTACTAGTTACAGATAGGATTTTCTATTTCTTTTGAAGCTGAGGGACCATTGTGTGGCAGCAATGGCTGCTGTTATCTGC
The DNA here is from genome assembly GCA_013400695.1 of Neodrepanis coruscans. Taxonomy (NCBI): domain Eukaryota; kingdom Metazoa; phylum Chordata; class Aves; order Passeriformes; family Philepittidae; genus Neodrepanis; species Neodrepanis coruscans. Next base: position 23,132 of record VYZS01105053.1, read on the forward strand.
TATGCTTATTCCACTTGAAAATATCTGACCTCTGCATTCTCTGTGTCATAAAAAGAACAAAGCAGTGAATATTGAGTAATAAAGTCTTTGACTCTACTAGCAAAGCCATTACAAACACTAGGTATTTGTTTGACTTGAAGAGTATGTCCTCCAAGACTTAACACCTCTAATTTCCACTCTTTTGACCTACAGGAACTCTCCCTTCACTGAGTAAATTCACCTAGCCAGGTGGTAAAAAAATTGTATTTCCATTTTTCCTTCAATGTAAAGGATAAAGTTAAGGGAGTGTTATAATGCCTTTATAAAATGAAAACCAGTGGTGAATCTGAACCACCTGAGTCCTGTCCCCCCAGGACAATGATAATGTCCGCTCGAAGTGCAAAGATCAAGTACTGGGAGAGCAAGGTCAGATGCTTTACATGACATCTAATGTGACTGTCATTTCTCAGGCTTGGTAGTCGATGGAAATGTGGCGACAGGATGAACCAATCACTAAGGTACCATGTCTGGCATTTAAATAGAGTGCAGCAATTCCAGCAGTGCCAAATGATTAGAGATCTAATTGCCATTGTCTAATGAATTCCTCTGTGGTGTGGTGTGCATGTTCAAAAAAGTATTAGTTTAAAAACTAAGTCCAGCAAGGCACTCTCACTAAAAATGCATTTTTTAAAAGATTAAATTCTACTAGGTTTTCTACTCCTAAATAGTCTCATGAATTAATAAAAGGTTTTGTACAAGCATATCTATAAATAATGGATGACCATTTTGCTGTTTTATTGGGAATTACCTTCCTATATATTCCAACATTTGGCTCTAGGGAAATACCACTGTCTGTATTAAATGCCCCTCCAAGATCATGAGAATTATGCAATTCAATTTTGTGTTTTAAAAATCGTTATCAACTTCTTTTCCTTGAAGAGTATATCACCTTATGATTGTTTCAATGTACTAGTGACAGATACAAGATATAAAGTATCTATTAAAGGGGTGGAAAATATGATTTATTGGGAGACTGAAGACCTCCCTGTATTCAAGTTAAGATGATTTGGTTGCTCCCTCAGAGCACCTCTGGGGGAACAGAAATTTGGTGACAGGTTGTTCTTCAGTTGATTTAACTTAGGACACTACACCATCCTGTAGTATCATCTAACAAGTGTAACTTGGATAAATTCATGGACAAAATTAGATGTCCCTTTTTAAAATGGGATAGTAGCTAAGTAGTCAACACAGTTCCCAAAGACTGTCATGACCTTTCTATTCCTGCTGCTGTCTAAATACAGAGGGAATTTTTATTTTTATTTGATAGGAACCTAAGTTGTCTTTCAAAGAATTACGTACCAAGTCAAGCAATCCAATAGCCTATGTAATACCAAGGAACCCCACAGTCTGTGGTGGTGTGATTCCCATCTGCTTGTGTAGCCGAAACATTTCCACTTTGATTCAGATTTCAACATTGGCCTGTGCCACCTCCCCCTACAAAAAAAACCCCAAAACAAAACAAAAAAATCTTTTCTCTAGAATCCAGATTTTGATTCATTCCTATTCCTGAAAACTCTAAAAATCATGGATAACTAAAAGCCTTGTCAACTGAATATCCACTTATGGGG
>VYZS01105057.1:21952-34075 GCA_013400695.1 Neodrepanis coruscans
TTTTCCTTTCGTTCCCGCGGAGGCAGGTGACCTGGGGGTTACTTTGCAGCTATTCCCCAGGGGTCAAAGACCACATCTTCCCTTTTTTTTCAGCACTAAATCTCTCCTTGGACCAAGGGAGGGAGGGAGGGGGTGCGCGGTTTTTGTAATTTTCTTGAGTTGTTTCCTCAGTCAAAACCGGGCAGAGGCTCACGGCTAAGGGGATCTTGAGACCACGTGCTCCCTTCTAACTACCCCGGAGTCTCTCAGCCGGGCCCAGAGGGAGAGAGAGACAAGCACTATCTCCAGAGCATCCTCACCTCAAACGCGGGCCCTGGAAAAATTGAATTTGTTTGTCTGTTTTGCACTTTATTTGTCGGGTTTTGGTGTTTGCGCAAAATAAACTGTGATATTTGTGTGTTTTCTTCATTTTGGGGTGTGTTTGTGACTTCTCTCAGTCTCTGGTCCAAAGTCACTGAATTTGTGGTAAAACCACCACACTAGTCCAAAGTGTCTGATTAAAGCAGGCACAAAGCTGCTCAAGCCTCAAAACTTTAGATTAAATTGTTCAGGACCTTGTCTGGTCAGGTTTGAAAATATCCAAAGGTGGAAATTTCTTATTGTTTCTGGGCAATGTATTCCAGTGTTTAACCACTCTAATGGTGAAGAATTACTTCCTGATCTGCAGTGAGAATTTGCCATGTTCCAAATCATGATCTTTCCCTCTTTCTGTTTCACTGTGTACCTCTGAGAAATTCTATCTCTGTCATCTCTATAATTGGGTGCTGGAAGACTGCAGTTGGGTCTTTAGCCTGTTCTTCCACATCATATTCTCTTAGCTCCCTGACCATCTGAAATCTCTCCTGTTTGTCAACATCTCTCTTGTACTGAGGAGCCCAAAACTGTATGCAGCCCTGTGGAAATGGTTTGAGGAGTGCTCGATAGGCAGGAAGAATAATTTCTGTCAACCTGATGGCAACGTCCTTGCTTATACCATCCAGTACGTGGTTCACCTTATCACTGGAAGGGTGCCCCACCTAATAATATTCAGCTTGCTGTTCACTGGGATCCCAAGACATGTTTTTGCAGAGCTGCTCCCTACCTAGTAGGTGCTTTAGCTTGTGCTGTCATAACAAGTTAGTCCATATGAGGTGCAGGGCTTGTATTTGCTTCTGTTGAACTTGGTGAGGTTCTCATTAGCACCTTTCTCCAGCTGGTAGATGTCTCTGTGAGTGGTAGTCCTACCTTTCAGTGTATCAGTCATGGCCCCCAGTTGGGAGTCATCTGCTAACTTGCTGAGGGTGCATTTCATCCTGTTATGCAAGATACAGACAAAAATGTTGAGCAGCAGTGGACCCCATATTGACTTCAGAAGAAAGCCATTTGCAGCTGGCTACCAGTTAGAATTTAAGCTATTGTGCAGTGCCCTTTAAGCCTGACAATCACATTATTCACCCATATTGTAGTCTACCCATCTAGTCCACATTTCCTTGATTTGGCTACCAGGATACTGTGAAGACTGTTGAAAGCCTTTCTAAAGTCAAGGAAAGTTAGATTCACTGTTCCTTCTCCAACCACAAAGGAAGTGGTCTCATCAAAGGTGGCAATCAGTTTAGTTTGCTGTTGGCAAAACGTACTGGCTTTTGCAAGTCACCGTCCTGTTCATCTTGAGTGTGAAAATGGCTTTGAGGACTTCATGAAAATGTTCCAGGGATCTGAGGATAGACTGATAAGTCTATAGTTCCCCAGATCATCCCTCATGCCATTCTGGATGTAGGCGTTCTTTTAACAGTCTGGAACTTCAGAATCACCACAACCTTTCAAAACTGATAGAGAGCAAATTACATTGGCCAGTTTCTGTTGCACTGTCAGTAGTAGCCCATCCAGCCCCATGAATTTCTGTGTGCCCAGCTTACTGCATCCCTGACTCATTCTTTTAGTGTGATTGGCATTTTCTTCCTTGAAACTTTGCTGCTAGATGCGGACACATGGCAGGCCTAACAGAACACCTTGTGAGTGAAGGCAGAGGTTTTCCCATTTGGCAAGTTTTTCCAGTTATAGAAGAAAGGAACTATTCTAGTCTGTCCTGAATCACTTCTGAGTTGTTCAAAGAAGGGTTTTCCCTTCTGTTTCCCTTCCCTATCTGTTTTCCCTTCTTGATTGAGTGCACTGTAGAAGATGCCCACAACAATATCCCTTTTGTTAGCTTCTCCTGACCCTTGAGCTCTTGACTTTTTCCTCTTCTGTTCCCTCACAAACATGGATGCATTCATACCGCTTAGTTGCTTAGAGCACAGACCTTATCACCATCTGCCACCTTTCCTTGAAGAACCTGTATCCAGCTGTGACAGCTCTGGTTACACAACTGCCCCATAACATCTCTAAATCATCTGCTTTTACATCCTCAGAGTGCTGAGGTCCTTCAGGAGTGATTTTGAGGTTCAGCAGCCTGAGGATTGGCACTGGCCATCCCATCTGCCCAACAGGATGGAACTACCCAGGTGTTGGTAAGACAGTCCCACCTCACAAAAGGCTTTGGAAGCAGATCAAAATTGTTCATGTGTTAACTAATGAAGAAATCAGAATAATGGAAGAAATTGGTGTTTCCCTCTGTTCCATTTTCTCTTTTGTAGGTGAGAAATCTTAATCCAGTTATTCATTCTTCATAGTAAAACCGTTGCATGCTTTAGTTCATTCTTGTTACCCTTCTGTGTAATTTTCTATTGTGCTGCGTGTTTTTGAGCTAGAGGGTCCATAACGATACATAGTTTTTGGGTATGTGGATGCACTGTGGATGTACGGAAGGCTTGAAGATGTTTTCCATTTTATTATCTGTTCCTCTCCTAGTAATGGAACTTGCTGCTTTGGCTGCAGCTGAGCACTCAGCTACCCTTTTCATAGATATTTATATAGCCCCAAGGTCCAATTCCCAAGCAGAAAAAGTCAGTTAGGACCCTACTATCACTTATGTAAAATTAGGTATTTTTTAAGTGTAATTAATTTTAGAATTAGGTACATTGAATTTCATCTGCCATTTTATTTCCCAATTGCTGTCTATTCTGAGACCTTTCTGCATCTTTCCAAGTTGTTCATCATCTTTACTATCTCGGTTGCTTAATAACGTCAACAAACTCACATTTCACCCCCCCTTCTTCCAGGTTTAAGTCATGCTGAGCAATGTAAGCTTGAGTACAAATCCCTGCATGACTCCACTGCCTACCTTCACACTGTCAGAACTGGCTATTTATTTCTACCTTCTGTTTCCTGCCTTTTAATCAGCTCTTTATTCACATAACCTTACCTCTTAAACCATCACAGCAGGGTTTCTTTAAGAGGCTTTGATGAAGGACTTTGGAAAACCATTCTTAGCCGTACACCTATTTTTAATGCCTTCTGAAGCCCCTAATAGGTTTATGAGGTGTGATTTCCTTTTATAAAACCATGTTGACTCTTCCCCAAAAAAATCCTCAAAATTATCCCTATACAGATAATAACTTGTCTCTCATCTGAGCTTAAGTGTCATTTGAGTACAGAGCAATCCTCCCCGCGGCATTCTTTCCCAGCTTTCAGGATATAGCATAGTGCAAATTGCTGAATTTACACAGAGTCCAGACTTCCTGAGCCAAAAACTGCTCAGATCAATGTGTGACCAACTGCTGGATTGTACTACCAATGGATTTACCCTTCCTCAATTTGTCAGGATTCCTGTTGAATCTCTCTTTATTCTTGGGATTTCCACAGCAGTTCAGTGCAACGAACAGCATTGAATTCATTACCTGCAGGAGAAGATTGACACATTCCTGTTACAGGAGAAGTCAATACATAGTGCTGGGCAATGCTGCCTCAGTTGCTGGGAAGGATTGTGTCCCCCTGAGCTCAGGAACCAATGTGTTGTTAGGTAAGTGGGGAGGAATCCAACTGCATGTTGTGGAAAGCCTTTCAGCCTTCCAAGATGTAAAGCCTGTGGTGGGACATGTCTCTAGTGGTAAGTGAAAGTAGAACAGGGAACAGGGTCAGACACTGGGTCATTGCTTGTTGTCTCTATTTTGGATCACTTCAAGCAGCTTTCACCAAGACACTATCTGGTGGTGCCCTTCAACCCAAGGACTGTTCCCACTATGGAAAAGGCTGCATCAAGCCCCTCTCCAACACTGTCCCACCGGACTTTCCAAATTATTCTCCTCCCATGTGCCCTTGAGCATCCCACAGGGCATGAAACTCAGCCTCTCAGAGTCATGCTGTAAAAATCACCTCTCAGCTGGACTGTAATGCAGTCCTTACTTCAATTCAGATAAACAACCTCCTGTGCAAAATGGACTGGTTGTGTCTTAGGGCTGTAAGAATCCTGCAGCATTCCAGGAGGGAAGCCAGTCCAACTGCTGTGTGGTGTGTCCAGTGGCTGATGGGAATTCTCTGAAGGATGTGGACTCAAGTCAAACAGTGCTGGGCTGGCCTTGGAGATGGAGAATAGTATTCAGACTGCCCTTTTTTTTTAGCAATTTACAGATAGACAATGTTGCTTCAATTTGGCTGTAGAAAGGGCATCTAGGGTCTTATAGAGCTTCACAGGTGCACCCTGCCCCTGCTGTGGCTCAGCCTCCTGCAATGTGTGGCTGATGTCTGAATAAGTTGTCCTTTTAATCACTTTTCTCCTGAATGTATGATACATAAAATGCAAAATAGTATGGTAGGTGGAGGCCATTAATCCAATCTGACTGTCATAAATAAAAATTGCTGACTTAATGAAAAATAGTTAAATGGCAATGAAAATCAACTTAGCCAAAGCTGGCCAGTTGGTAAGAGGAATGCCCCATTCACACCTCCGTGACTGCAGCGTGCCTGTATGTCGTGGCATGATCCCAGCAATGCAATATGCTGGGTTTGTGTGTCACTGGGAAAGCCACCAGCCTGCAAACGTTGCTAGTGCCATCTCGTGGTTCCCACGTACATGAGTGACAGCACAGGGATCTGCCAGCCCAGGTGGGTGACACTCATGGGGCACCCGGGCATATGACCCTCAGATTCAGGCTCAGTGCCCTCCTGCCCTGCCACCCTCCATGCTCTATATTTTCAGCCTAAGCTGCTGACAGTGCCTGTGCTGCACTCCCACCCTGCTGCTGCCCTTTATCATTCTCCCTTCCATCACAAAGCTGGAGAGCGGAATAACCAGAGGCTCAATGACCCAAAGGGCTCTATTGTGCCCTTTTGCTGCTCCAGAGCCATGGGTGAGGAAGCAGCCAAAGCCCACTCAGGGCTGCACTTGGGATGGAGCCGAGCATCTGCTGCAAACAAGCCCCTGACCATGAACATGGTAAGCTGACTGGCTGTCACAAATTCCTCTATTTACTTTGATGAAAATTTTAGCCCTCCTGGTATGGAGATAATCTGCTAAGTATGACCCAACTCCTGCCAAGACAATACTTCTTGTGAGGTTAGCGGTGCTACTGGAGAGCTCCTGCTCCTTAGGTATAATGAACTCGGGGACAGGGCTGCCCGGAACAGATACAGTATAAGAATGCAACACATAATACCAATTTTATAATTCCTCCTACTTCCATGAATTAACAGCCATCTTTTTGCAGTTCACATGTACTGTTGCATGGAGAGATTACTTTTTAAATTGGGCTGTGATTAGGAGCAAGAGGGGTTTTTTTTCACGTGGTTTGCCATTACATGTTTATGAGTCCCATTTTTCCTATTTTTGGGGGGGGTTTTTGGTCACAAGAAAGCAAAGCTTTAACTAGTTATTCTGTGACTCTGCTTATGGAATTTGACTAGGTGCCAATGTTCCCCTGTTTTGCCACGTAAAGACACAGAAATGCAGCCTCTGCCCTTAAGTTTCTCTCCTTTGGAACTTTGCTGCCTTGCTTGCTTTCAAGAGCTGATTGCCCTGATTCCTACAGGAGGGATGAACCAGTTCCCACCCTGCCACGTGTGTAAAGCGTGTGCGGAAGTTTTGAAGAAAGGACTTCTGCAGCTGCCTAAGGGAACAACCACTGCCAGGGCTGCCATTGGCACCCACCTGGGTAGGAGATGGGAAGGCAAGAGCTGACAATGGGGTCAGGGGTAGTACTGGGACAAGCCAAAGGGCAGGAGAGGAGCAGAAAGATACGATCCATCTGTGACCTTCCTCCTGTTTTCTAACCACAGATGGTGCACCAGCTCCATGCATATGGGGCTATACAATACCCCATTCTTTGAGGGATTGGGGTGAGATATGGAAATGTGGAGCAAAGCCGTCAGCCCTGGGGGCTAAAGATGCTGAAGATGTCAGGTTGCCAACAGGGCCCAAGTGCACCGTGTTTTACAGGTTTCCGGGACAATTTTTGCTCTGAGCAGATGGGTTGGTTTGCTGTTTCAATCATTTCCTTTGTAGAGGAGTTCAACCCTTAGCCCTACACAGGGCCATCCCCAAGATTCACACCATGTGCCAGAGAGAACCATCCAAATGCTTCTTGAACTCTCTGAGACTTGGTGCTCTGACCACTTACCTGGGGAGCCTGTTCCAGTACCCAGTCACACTGAAAAAAAGTTGAATATCCAACTTAAACCTCCTCTGACACCACTTCAGGCCATTCCCTCGAGTTCTTTCACTGGTCACCAAATAGAAGAGATCAGTGCCTGTCCCTCCTCTTCCTCTCATGAGAAAGTTGTAACTACAATGAGGTCTCCCCTCAGCCTCCTCCAGGCCAAACAAGCCAAGTGACCTCATCCACTCTTCACACAGCTTCCTCACAAGGCCTTTCACCATCTTCTCGTCTCTTCTGCTGATCATATTCAACTTGCCATCATCCAGGAACCCCAGGTCCCTTTCCATGGCACTGCTTTCCAGCATCTCATTCTTCAGTCTGTCTGTACATCCAAGATTGCCCAATCCTGGGTGCAGAATCTGGCACTTGTCTTTGCTAAACTTTGTATGGTTGGTGATTTCCCAGTCCTCCCTGACATATGTTTTGTCTCATCCCTTCAGACAAGACCCAAGTCTGAGGTGCACTTGCAGCTCCATGTCCAGAACAAAGCAAGACAGGACCCAGGCTCCTTTTCTTTCCTGACCACTTCTCTCTTTAGCATTTCCTTTCTAAATCAATTTGATTTGGTACTTACCTTATCTCTAGCAGACTACTGGGGGCCAAACTCTGCTTTCAGCACTGCTGGAAATCACTTCAGTGACACCACAAGGATGCAACAGCAGGTGTGCTCTGTTCTTCTCTGCAATGGAGGCTCATCATCTGTTAGGCATACCAGGTCAACAGAATTTTTTCTGATGTTGTGATTTTTGGTAGACAATCCAAATTAAAATTGGCTGCTCTCAGGACTGACAGCTAGCTTGCAGCCTGACATGAATGAAGAACATAGCAAGGTGGAACAGATTTTTGCCCCAAGCCTTCTCTGCTAATGTGTTACATTTGGCAGTACCATTTGGCAAAGAAATGAATTAATCTTCTTGGAGTTATGTACAAAAGAGACTGGGGAATGAAAAAAAAAAAAAAAGGATGTGTGAATCTATGTTGATTATTTTGAAGCCATAATCAAGTGGCATCAGAAAAGATTTTGACAACCATATGGACTTTAGGAAGTGTGAAATCTTCTGAAAATTATATACTATCATGTAAGGGCTGGCATAAAAAAAAAGAAGAGCCGGATGGATGAGAAGTACAGAGGACTGCAGTCTGTGATACAGGAGTTAATATTCTGGGTACATGAAAAAAATGTTATCTAGAAAAATAAGTGTATCAAATTAAATTAAATTTAATTATATTACATGAGAGAATTCTCCCAAAGGTGGTAGGAATAACAGTCAGTCCTATTTCTTATTGCTGATTTTCTGAAGTAGACTCTGGGGAACAACAGTCTCAGGGACTGAGCAACAGCTTTCCACTAAAATGATCACTGTTTTTCTGAGAAGCTTCACTGGAGATGCTGCATGCAATCTGGATTTTACATAGGGCAAAAACTGCAGGTACAAGGGTGCAGGTCCTGCTGAAGAGCACCGGCTGCTTCAGTTGAGTTCAGTAACTGATGTGGCAATGCTAGGTTTCTCCCCTGGTGTTCACCAGGGGGACATTTCTTAACCCAAAACTTGGGAGGTGCTGTCATTGCACGTGAGAGGCAAGTAGGATGACAAGAAACCAGATTTGCAAATTTTGTAAATTTGGTGTAGCACACTTCCATACATCCTGTCTGTGTAGAGGGCAGGGACATCTCCAAGGACCACAGAGCCTGACACAGATGAAGTCTCTCACAAACCAAAAAGGAGTTAAGTGCCGCTCTGCTGTCTTGGGGAAATGAGAGCTATTGACAACTCATCAGATCTGGACAAGGGCCACTACCGCTGCTTGAGGTCTTACTTGCTAGGAGGAAAGAAACTTGAGAAGTCTAGACTCTGTCTGGGGACTAAGTTTAAATGCAGTCACTCTTTACACCTGAGTGCTTTATGCCTTTCCCCTTCAAGTTATCACAGTGCACAGTACTGTGAGACACCAATTGCAGCCAAATCTTTTCAAGTCTGATCTATAATTGGCTCTGATTTATCTCTGATTTCAGCTTCCCCTTTGGCATTCCACGTCCAGATACTGGTCTGTATTGTTTGTCTTGCTGTGAGAAAATAGGAAAAGCAGATGAAAGGTAAAAAACTGTAAGTGGAAAACAAACCAGCTAAGCCGTCTAAAGAAGTAGGAACAAAAGTAGGCTGAATGCTCAGACAAGAAATATTCTATCAAGAGAAAACACAGAACAGAGCAAAAGCTGGCTTTCATGTATCAATAGACATATATCCTGGGATGAAATGGCTGATGTACATGAAATGCATCTGTTTGCATAGTTTGGACATCGAATATGACACATCAGTAGAACTTAGGCTGGGAAGTTACTGTGGTTTGGAGAGAGGAAAATTACATTACCTGTACATACTGTAATGAACATTACTGTGGTTCACCAAAGCACTGATGACTCGAGCCAAAGAAATGAAAAAATGACCAACACAGGGAATATCAGAATCAACTGAAAGGTCCTAGCTAGGGAGCCCTTGTGTGATTTTGGGAGCCCTGTAAAATGTGCAGTTTTTAGTTCAGCAAAGGTCAGCCTTCCCCCTTCAAACTGACAGTAGCTTCTTACCTGCACAGCAGTGACTTTTTCATTTCTATCAATAGCAGATATTCCATAAGCCACAGAGAAAATAAAACGCCCTCTGTGATGTGATGTATAACCAGACAGGCAGGCAGCAGCTCTAGGATGAAGATCTCTGAGAGTCTCTGCAGTTAAAAATGTCATGCATTGTTGGTTCATTACTGCAGCCACAGCAGCCTGAGATTTGTTTGTGTGCCCAGCAGCTTCTCTTGGCTCCATCCACTGACAGCAATCCTGCCTCCATACAGACTTCACTAGTCACACGTCAAGTTGAAATTTTCTGCAGGAGAACTTCAGAGCAGCTTGCCTGTGCTGCCTGGGGAAGGTGGTAAGAAGCAGAGAAGAAGGAGATCCTGGGAGGTCCAGGCTTTATGTCTGCACCGCAGATCAGACAAAGGATGATGTGCATGTGTGTCCCTCACAGCTGAGCCGTTGTGTCTCATCACTGAAGGATGGGACCTAATTTGGAAGCAGCTGAAGTGAGGTGAGAGGATTCCCAGTCTTGTTCTTTCATTCTATGGGGTCGGTGTTGAGGAGATCTCATGATACATGCTGAGCACTGAGAGAACAGACGGAAAAGGGCGGAATGAGCAAGTTGTTCTACACTGAGCACCAGTAAAAAGGTTTCTGAGGGAATAACTTTGCTTTTTTTGGTCTTCAAGTAATTTCCTGTCTCATCCAGAATACTCAAAGGTGTTTTCTGCTTTCCTGCAGTGTGATTTGTATCTCAGCAGGGTAAATGCTATAGAATTTCATACCTTTGTTCTGCTTTGCACCCAAAATAGTGAAAGTATAACATTTGTGCACTGTATATAATATATATTCTCCTATAGTCATATATTTTGAATCTGTCTTTCCATTCTGCAATATTTCTATTAGACCTCAGTATCTTTAAGAAATCAGTATACACCCAAAAGAGTTTATACACATCTTAAATATTTCCCTATATATCTTTTAAGTATACTTCTCTTTCCCTTTGTCTTTTTTTAGGCTATTACAACACTCAACAATCCTTTGTCATTTGGTGACACTATAGCACAATCACCAGTAAATTTAATGTCTAACTGTCTCTTTCCACCTCTGAAGGTGATACCTGAAGTTAGTCCTAAGAGGTTCCAACAAGAAAGCGTCACTTATGAGAATGTGATGAACTGTATAGAAAAACTTTTTTTTGCTATGTAAAAAGAAAACTCCTGAGAATACTTTAAGATGCCACAATCTGTATTTTCAGACTGGAGTGACAGGCCTGAAGAAAAGCATATCAAGACCCTCTTTTTTTCATTATTTAATGAGGTATGTGGTTTAGCTGAGGAATTTAAATGATTGACTGAGAAGTATTTGAAATTCTTGAGGGTTATAAAGATCAAGGCAAATTGATCAATCCAAAATAATTAATTTTGACACTGTGAAAACTGATAGCCATTTCTTTTTTTCCCACGAACAATCAATGAATATTTTTTCTCTTCTTGAAATGATGAAATAAAGAATCTAATTTTCCAAGGAACTGCAACGTTAAATGTCCCTATATTTGCATTTTCATGTCCCAGCATTTTCAGAGAGTTGTAGCTGTTCTATCTCTAAAAAGAAAACACCAAAAAAAGATTCTTAATTTCATCATTCATTAGTCAATCCTTAGACTCTTTTTCTTAATTAGTAGAGTTGTTATGAGACCAACCAGCAACAGATACTTGGAGGGAAAAAAAAACACAGCTCAACACTGAATAATAAATGTTTTACATGTAATTATAACAGTCATGCAAGGATCATTTGTGTTATGCCCCACCTCAAGCAGAATCATTGTGTATTAAGGAAGTGACTTTCAGAAAGAGCAATTAGCTTTTCAACACTTTTTCTTTTCTATTACTAGTCATTTTCTGATGAAATAACAGTTTAATTTTGTTTTACTCCACAATACAGATTTATTGTTTTCAAACATGCAACCTTAAGAGCTGGGAATACAATAGTGCTGAGGGTCCCAGTTTGAAAGGCATCTCAGGACAAAAGCGCACAGACAACCACTCCAGATGAAAGATCAGCAACCATCCTGTAGTGAATGGCACATGCCTTCTGTGTGGCTTCACACAAGACCCTCAGACATGTGATGTCCTGGTCTTCCCAGAGAAAGAATGAGAATAATATTGTGTTACCAAACCTAGTTCTAATATAGTCCCAGTTACTACAGAGAAACCTAAACAAAACAGTATTATTTTATCAGATGCCTATTCCCACAGACTTCTGTCTAAAGGAGGAGTTTCTCTAAGAACTGGCCCTGCATTACAGCTCTGAAACCTCAGCTTGGGGTCAGCTCTCTTTTTCTGCCACACTCCAGTTGTGTCAGAAGGGACTAATGGCTGGATATAAGACAACTTGCACAATGATATAAGAGAGGGCAACTTGCAAAATTACTGCCACTCTGGGGATTATTTTAACTCTCTTGATCTCTAAGAACTGCAATAACCCAGAGAGGAATGCTTCAGACTTACAAGTTAAAAAAAGAAGGATGAACATACAAAGCAAATAAACTACACTTTTCATGCAAGTACATGATTGCTTATTCCCATGGTCTGAGTTGGCTTTTGGCTCTACTGTTTGGAGAAATCTGAGCAATGGTAAACCACATTGTGCTTAGAGGACTGCAGGTGCCCCAGTCACTACAGTATATGAAAAAAGTTCATGTAGCATCTTGGTGAATTTGTCTAATGTTAGCCACTTCAGGATCAGCAAGTTACTTTAAAGAATCCCATTTCTGAGACATTCTTCTCCTCTGACCTTTGTTCTGCTGCCTCCTCCTTAGCTGCATTTGTATGAACATTTGCATTTGCAGCACTACAGAGTTCAATTTTAATTCTGTTTCCCTGAGCCATAAGGGTGATCCTATCAGCCTGCCTGGGTCTGATGCAGAAGTCCTGTGTGACTATCACAAATGAGGCAACAATTCAGACGCCAAGGTCCTGAAGGGGTGAGATTCTGTGAAGAGTCTAAAGGCAGCATGCCCTGTTCTGTCCTTCCCAGAAAAAT
>VYZS01105063.1:0-25742 GCA_013400695.1 Neodrepanis coruscans
GCCGGGCCGGGCCGGGCTGGGAGAGCGGCGGGGCCGCGTCCCCTGGGCTCCAGCCAGGGCGTTCCGTTCTCTTAGAGAGCTTTCCGGTGCCCGAAGGGAACCTCTAGGGAGAGATGGGGCAGGTTGTGGCAGGGCAAGGAGGGGGGGGTAAAACTGAAAGAGTAGGGCTAGGTTAGATATTAGGAAAAAGTTCTCTGCTGTGGGGGTGGTGAGACACTGAGTCGTGTTACTCGGGGAAGCTCTGGATGCCCCGTCCCTGGGATTTTTCAAGGCCAGGTTGGATGGGGCTCTGAGAGGTCCGGAGAAAAGTGTCCCTGCCCAGGGTAGAGAACGAGATGATTCGGATTGGAACGAGATGCTCTTTGAGGTCCCTTCCAACCAGACCCATTCTGTGATTCTTTCGGGAAGTGCTTGGAAAGGTTCTGAGAGCCTGTTATCAGACCATGGACCTGGGTGTGTTCTTGCCTAACCCTCTGTCCATTCCTGCCTGCTCTCCCAGGTGTTCAAGCGCTTCGTGGAGATTGGCAGAGTTGCCTTCATCTCCTTCGGGCCACATGCTGGCAAGCTGGTGGCCATCGTGGATGTCATCGACCAGAACAGGGTAAGCTTTGAGTACTGTGCCTTTGTGCCGTCCTCTCTGCCTTGGCAGAAGCTCATGTGCTGAGGCAGAGTGTATCAGTCTCAAAGGACATTTCCCGTGGAGATTCTTTTAAAACAAATAAGCAGGTGACAAAAAGATGAACTTCAACAGCTGTTGTCTTTGAAACTGTCACTAGGAAGCAATACATTCCCCTCTCTGCTGTTTCCTAGAAGTGGACAAAGGGTATCAGTTGGACTAAGAGTAATGAAATTACATTAATGTATGTGTAAAGCAAATATTTGGGCTTTTTGCTTAATATTTAAAAAAAAGCTGGAAGAAGATGACATATGTAATCTTAGTTCTGTGTGCTTTTTTTTTTAAAGTCCAGTTTGGTTTTTTTTTCCAAAGATGGGGCTTTGAAAGTTTTTCCTTAAAGTTTGGGTTGTGTAGGCAAGACTTAACAATCTCCAGTTTTGTCCATATTCCAGTTTTGGATCACTGTTGTCAAGATATTGTTAATTCATTATTGGGAAGCTGCTCTCCAAGTCCAGTACAGTGGAAAAACTGTAATAAACCCCAACTTTTTTTTTTTTCCTTTTTTCAGGCGCTGGTTGATGGCCCCTGCAGTGGTGTCAGGAGGCAGGCCATGCCTTTCAAGTGCATGCAGCTGACTGACTTTGTTCTCAAGTTCCCACACAGGTGAGTAGTTGGCATTTCTTTGACCTGTCTGAAAAAAATTCTCATGCTGTCACTTTATGACAGCCTTGCTAAGCCTGGGAAGTTCGTAATGTACTCAGGGGCAAAGGAAGTCGCACAGTGGTCCAGACAACTCAGAGGTGGTTCTGTGGTGGATGGGGGAGAGGGGGAAGCAGTTCCAGTACATGCTGTTGCAGTTTTGCTTTTGCTACTGCTCAGGTCACCTTCCCTGCTTGCAGAACTACACTGGAATTGGAGGAGGCTGGACTCTGTTCTGTTTAGCTTGTTTACTGCATGAGTTTCTGTAATTTAGAAACAAAATTGCTGAATTTCCGACTCTGAAGCTGTGCTGGGAACATTTGCTCATCTGGAGAGGGAGGTGGGTTGAGAGTTGTAATCAGGGGCACAGGATTTAGTTGGAGGTTGGTCACCAGTGGTGTCCCCCAGAGTTCAGTACTGGGTCCAGTGTTGTTTCACTTACTCATCAGTGACTTGGATGAAGGGGCAGTTGCCTCATCAGGAAGTTCACTGACAGCACAAATCTGGAAGGAAATCCTGGAGTGCTGTGGTGCCATTCATGGATTGTGACATGTTGGAGAGATGGTCAGAGAGGAACCTTCTGAAACTCAAGAAAAGTCAATGCAGGGTCCTGAACTTGGGGAGGAATAACCTCACATACCAGGGCAGATCTGCATTAGGAAATGCATTACCAGGACAAGGGTAGGTGATCCTGCCCCTTTACTCAGATGCAGTGAGGCTGCATCTGGAGTGCTGTGTCCAATTGTGGACTCCTTAGTACGGGAGAGACATGGAGCTCCTGGTCCAGTGGAGGGCAGCAAATACAATGAAAGGATTGGAGTATCTCANCAACAAAGCATTCACTCAACAGAATGTTCATCAGACCACTGAGATGTGGCATTGACTGAGGTGTCTGAAGTGATATAGAAGAGAGATCTTCCTTTGTATGGAATCTGATAGGCCAGCATCAGGGAGAACCGTGTTTTTTAGTAAAGACTGTGACTATAACTTTGTGACTGTTCCGATGCAGTGCTCGTCAGAAGTGTGTGCGACTTGCCTGGGAGAAGGAAAATATAAACGAGAAGTGGTCAGCGACAAGATGGGCAAAGAAGATTGAAGCCCGAGAAAAGGTACAGTGGATGAGGGAGGAATATATGTTGTGCTGCTCCTGCTCTGTAAAATCAGGTGCAGTCTAATAGGCTCTGTGTTTGCAATTGCAGGCTAAGATGAAAGATAGGTTTTTGAAAGCTTCTACTGCTCAGTTTCAAGTTCTTATATTTTAACAGTAAATGTGGTTTTCAGTCATTTCTGTAACCACCTTTTTTCCTGCACTGTTCTTTCCCAGCAGAGACCTTAAACAGTGAACTAGTTTTAGAAGTGCAGCTAAACCTAATTTGGAGATAGTCAGAATTATTTATGGAATGCTTTGNTTTAGAAGTGCAGCTAAACCTAATTTGGAGATAGTCAGAATTATTTATGGAATGCTTTGAAATACTGAATTTTACTACTTTTTATATATATATATATATATATATATTATCTCAGAGTTTCATGACTGATTCTTTTCATACAGAAAGCCAAAATGACTGACTTCGATCGCTACAAGGTTATGAAAGCGAAGAAAATGGTAAGTGTTTGAGTGCTGCTTCTTTATGGGGTTAATGCTTGCAGCTTTCACTTTAGAGTCATGTAGAGGTGGTAGTAGCCTTGCTTTCATAGCTGCCTTGGGTTATGGAGTGACACCTTGAATGTCAGGGCCTTGAATTTTCCATGCCACCACTTTCTCTTCAGTGGTTGGTCAAACCCTGAACCCATATATAATGAGCGTGTCAGTCCTCCAAGTGACAGCTGAGGAAGGAATTGTCTGCCAGTGAAATCAGATATTCTTGATGGGTTGCTGTTAGTATTTGATTCTGTAATGAAAATCATTGCACCTGAAATATTGGGGTGCGCAGGTTACCAGCCAGAATGATGTTGCCTACTTGGAACATCAAACAGTTTTAGGTGGAATTTGATGTTTTGAATATAATATGTGGCAAAGGGTGATAATCGAAAGAGGCAGAATCTGAAAGATAAAATTTGAGTTAAGGTACAGTGTTTGAGATCTTGCTCTTTTCATTCTGATGAAAACATTTTCTTTTTCTACAGAGAAACAGAATCATCAAGCATGAGATGAAGAAGCTCCAGAGAATGGCTTCTAAGAAAGGAAAGAAGCCAGAGAAGCCAGTGAAATCAGGGAAGGTAAAGAAGGCAGAGAAGGCACCGAAGGCGAAGAAACCAGAGAAGGCACCGAAGGCACAGAAGGCACAGAAATAAAATGAACTTCTCATCATGTGTAACTCTTGTCCTTGTTCTGATTTTAAAATTACAAACATCTGATTTAAATTGTAATCATAAGTTTACTTTTATTTCTGACCAAGAGTTGTCTGTCTCATTTGTTTATGTCCAAGTGTTGGGTTCTAGTGTTCAACAGAAATGTTTTGGTCACATTCTGTGCAGTTGACAGACACACACTGCCCAGTATTCTATACCCAATGCTAGGTGAAATAATTACATACCCAGGTAATTGAAGTAGGTCAGATCCTGACATTTAAAAGCTATCTGCAATGGAAGGTGGTTGGGAATGTATAACATTACTTGCACAGTCTTGAGTGTGAAATATGAAAAATAATAATTACACTCATTCTTTATAAAGGAAGACATGCTGAAAGTCTGTGTTCTGGTTAGAATACAAGTATGTTGATGTTTGAAAGACAAATTGCTGTTCAAACAGTGTAAATTACTCCATGTTTTTTATAAAACTTCTACCATTTGTTAAGTAGTGACCTGGAATACTTAGATACTTCAGATGTCTTAACACTGTGGTCTTGTAAGAGTAGTCTAATTGGTGAGGTATTAACAAGATGGAAATTGTTGGCTTGCATTTCAGTATGCTCACTTTTCAGTGTTTAAGAATTTCTGTCAAGACCTGAGACTAACTCCAGTTCCTTAAAATATGCAGCATATAATTTCTGTTTTTTAATCAAAACCATTAAGGGAATGTGACCTAAAAATTAATTCATTAGAAACATTGTAGGGCTTGATTTAGTCTTTGCATTATAAAATAATGTTTATGTATCTCAATGTCGGCATCAATGCAGTTTCTGGCAGGAGATAAATTTTCATATTGAATGAAGAAAGGGTGGAAGTCTGAGTTATCTGGTAATTTAAAGGCAAATTATTTTTTGTTGTCAAGTATAAACGGGAGGGAGAATATAGATTTTAAAGAATGAAGGTTGTAAGACCTCTAAATATATTTTCAAAAGCATAAATTGGATGTCAGATACTCTGATGAGCATGTGCTGTTACAAGTGTGTGCTAGTTACAGGGCTAGTGTTGCTTACTTCAGCCGGAATTGAGCATCTGCAGACTCAAAACACTTGAAACTGTAGAGTGTTATCCTGAGCTATTTATGTGCCCTTGGAAATAGAGTTAAAGAACATGGTTGATAGTGGATATAAAAGCTAAGGAAAAAAAATCAGAAATTATGGAAATTGGGATTAAAAGCCACATTCAAGTGTCTGGAGACCTTGATTTGAAATTGAATTTTGAAGTGATTAAATCTGTCTACTCTGGAACTTAATTTGAAATAACTTTTAAATTCTGTCAACCTGGAGGTCCTTTAAGGTGAAAGATCTGTCCCTTAGGGTTGTTGGGTTTTTTATATACTACTGTTAAGCTTGGTTATATAAGACTGGGAAAAAAAATTGTAGAAGTGCCTGTAGAGAAAATGGATGTGCCTTTAATCACAATGAACTCACAAGTGCTTTTTCTACACCATTTACTCATTTGTAAAGGTACTGTCTTCCAAAGAACAGCTGCCTGTGACTGCAGCCATTTATCCAGTGTTTCCATTCCTACCACTCAGAACTACTGAGGTATCTGAAACTTCCGGGATGCAAGGTGTTCAGTAACCTGCTGAGCTGCCTGGCAACAGAGTTTTCTGAAGAGTGACCTTGTAACTGTGCAAAACCTGCGTGGAGGTTTGTGTCTGTCCTAGCACTGCACCGTGAGGTGGAGGGCCTTAAAGGTTAAGGCACTGTCAGGGAGACAGTGTTATGTGCCTTAAAAGAAAGCTAGGCTCTGTAACGCCATGCCTGCCATCAGGGGCTTCTGTGAAAGTACTGCTTTTTACTGTGTGGCCAAAAGGAAAAGAACAATAATGGGACCTACTGTGTTTTGGTACCAGGGTGTTCCAGGTGAGCATCAGCTGGTGCTGCTTTTAGCAACTCACGAAACCTCTCTGAAACCTGCAGGTTTGTGTCGTGGGCAGTCTGCCTTCCTTTCAGTCCACGAGCACTGTGCCATCTGGGCTAGTTTGTCCTGTTTGTAAAGCTACACGAATACAGGAAACTACAGGAGTACAGTTTATTCCTGAAGGTTACCACACGATGGCAACGTTAGCTCTTCGTAAGAAGGTTCCCAGGGCCAGGCAATTGTGCTGCCTACCCGTGGAAGTAACGATCCCAAACAAAGGGCATGGTACAAACACTTGGGAGCAGTGCATGTGATTAGCTGATTCCTTTTTTTGCCTTTACAGTTGACTAATACATACTTTGCAGTGCTAAGGATATACTCCTTTAACTTTGTGGAGCTGATTGTAAAGAAACAAGACTTGCTTAGAAAGATCTTAAAATGAAATCCCCATATTAGTTTTCTCATATTACTTCCCACAGAATTTATAGGGGACTTGCTGGGGCCAGAATGAAGCATGTACCCCATCCCAGGTTATTCCTGAGATCAGATAATTGCTGTACTTGTAAACCAGTACCAGGAGCTGACAAATCCAGTCCTAACCTCTTGTGCTGCAAAGTCTGGGAGACAAGCAATTCTAGGAGTAGGACTGTACCCTTTCCACATAATCTGTACTTAAAAGGTGTAAAATCTGCAATTACTATGAATTAGCTGCAGTTCTGGGCCAACTGATTTGCTGCTGATGCATAGTTCTTGAAAAAGTCTATATTTAAGTGCTTTTGCTTCTTCACTAAATACATCTGTTACCGTGTTTGGCATCTGAATATGTTTTTTGTTTTTTTTTAATGGAGATGTAATAGTCCTGAAAGATCTCTGGATTTTCTGATGGACTAGTGGCAAATCTGGTCTGATTTATAGCTCTGTTTATTTTGTCTTAATGCAATTGTAGTGCCCCTTAAATGTTTTCAGCCCCATATGTTTCTCTGCTTTTCCCCTGCACACATTGACAAAGTGTCTCTGAAAGCTACACATGCTGCCTGCCTTTCATTGAGATTAAAAGGTGCTGATTTCTATTCACAGCATTAGTGGTATATGAGTAAGTACAGTTTACAAGCAAGTGGTAAGTGGAACAAATTAAAGGGATAGCTGTGGGGTCTACTCATTTCCGGTTTTCAGCTTTTTGTTTGTTTGGGGATTTTTAAATTTTGAGGTAGTTTTCAATGTTGTTTTGAGCTTGATTGTTGCTTATACTATCATTGCATTTGCGTACTTTTGAGTTTATACTGTGATTCCCTTCTCTGAAGCAGAAAGATCAGCTTTTACCTGCTTAAGCGTGGCCTCCCTAGTTGGGATTACTGCAGCGCTTGTCTCTGCTTTGACATAGGCAGTGGCCGTGTGGATACTTGTGATGTACTCACAATTTTTTTCCCCTGAACTCATAACTTCAGATTAGGCAGGCTTCATTCCTGGATGCTGTACAGCTTCCAGTTCTTGTCCATTCCTTAAGCGGGAATGTAGCCCAACCTTCAGTTTGTGCAGCTGATTCCTGCATTATATTCTTGTTTTAAATAAATGAAGAGTTGGTAATTTTTCCATCACTTCACATTCAGTAGTGATAAACCAGTCTGAGTGGGCTCCAGGCAAGTTTTTGTAGCAAACTTTTCCTCCCCCAAAAGCTTTCAGATCACTGTGTATGTCCGAATTAGAGTTTTCCACCTGCAGTCAGCTATTTCTGCTGATCACCAACCTACAAATTATGCCATTGCCACTAGCACAGAGCCACTTCCTCCTTTCCAAAGTGCATTGACCCAGTTCTTATTACAGAGGAAGTACTTTTGAACATTTCCCCAGTGATCCCTGGTATGAGAGTATTTTTCAGGATATGTTCTGTAACTGTTTGGGATCATTACTTCTTGCACAGAGTGAGGCATGGCCCTGACTTGCTCATTGTGGCCCTCAGCAGACCTGAGCTCTTCCCTCATGTCTGCTTTGGGCTGCTGGTGGAGGACGGGTGGTGTTTTGGTGGTTTATCACTGTGCTGCTGATAAAGATTTATGTGGAAGAAGATTCATCAGGAAGCTCTGCTTTGATGAAAATTATAGATTCTTCAAAAAATAATGGTGTGCACAACTGAATAGCATGAAAGAATATTATCTTTGAGATCATCCGGAGCTTTACCTAAGGAGACACAGTGGGACAGCACCACCTCTGAGTATTTTTCACAATAACTCATCAGTTAAGACTTTTTAGAACCCCTGTTTGAACCTCCTATTTACAAAAGCCATTGAACAACATTGAAGGGGGCATTGCTAGCTGTGTTATTGCTGTCAGATACCATGTAAAGGTATTCTAAAGAAAGGATTGGAAAATAGGCTTGAGGGCTTCTTCCTTCTTCCTTCTCTTTGTCCCTGGAGACCCTGAATAACTTTATAGGGAGGGTTATTTTTCATTGTTTATTTTTTATTTCTACTGCTTGTCTCATTTGCATTGCACATGTGAGTCTTAGCTCATCCTGGAAATCTCTGTGGATAATGAAAAAAAATCAGGGTTTACAGCACAATGACATAAATTAAGTCTGACTAGCTGAAAGTGGCATCATTTTTGCTCTGGTTGCTTGAAGCATTTTTCAAGGTCCAGGGAGACGGTGACAGACTGCTGCTGTTGGTGATATATGCAGGTCCTCATCCTAGATGTGAGTGGGCTTCCTCAACTCCCAGCCACCTGAACATGACTTTGGAAAGGAAGATATTCATATAGTGGGTATGCCTGGTCCCTGCTGACAGTGTGACTCCTCTGCTTGAGTGGGAGGTAGGTGTCAGGGCACAAGAGATAGAAGCCATGTGGTATGGAAGTTAATGTGCTTCTCTAACCCCTAGCTTCACAACAAGTAGGGCATGGTCCCTGTAATGGCACAGTGGTGTGGTCCTCTGGCTCCCTTCACTCTTCCCAATCCACCTTCACTGAGTGGTTGCTCTTCAAAGGGCAAAGCCATGCATAAACCACCTGACAGGTAGTGATGAGCGCTTGGTTGTAGCTTCACTAACCTTTTCCATTGGCACTGAACTGCACTAGACTTTGCTGTCAGCCTCATTGGGAGCATAAGCAGAGCTTTGCTGCGTCAGATCAGTGATCTGTCTAATGCCAGCCTGGGTTTCTGACGCTGCCAGTGGGAGATGCTGTGTAGGGAGAGGACATGAGTTTAGTCCCTTCTCTTGCCATTCTTCAGCATCCATAATGGGATTGGGGGATCTAGAGGATACATCCCTTCCTGTTCCTCTTAGTCAATTTAGTCAAATTGTTCCTCTCTGTCAATTTATTCAATCTTTTGAGTCTGCACACTACCTCCCTCCATAGTCTTGTAGTAACATATTACAGAAATTTAAAAATCTGCTCTGTTTATTGTTTTAAACCAGTCTCCTACTATGAGGACTGAGGAGAGTTTGAGGCAGGAGCTGTTATTCAGCCCCCTGACACCACATGACAGCCTTACCTGTTGTAACCTTGGAAGTGAAGGTAAGAAAATGTTATTTCAAAGAGGACTCCATGGAAAGGAGGTGAGTTACAATTATTCCTGAGAGTGCCATGACTTGGAATTTGAAGGACCATCAGAGTTGCATTTAAATATCAATGCAGGCAATTGTGTCATAGGACAATTATCCCAACAGGAGACTTGAAAGCATCCACACGGCTCCATGTTGCCAAATACTTTCTAGCATCCTATAGAAAATTTGAGTTTGTGATCAGAGGAAAGTCCCAGTGGCATGCCACAGGATGAGAGTGCCCAGAGTCACAGGCGTTGCTGCTCAGACAGGAAATTTGGTGTCTTTATGGTCCTTGGAAGGAGAGCATACCAGCCCTGACAATCTGACCTTTCTTTCTTGCCATTCTACTCAAAACCTTTGAGGAACTCCTTAGCAGATGATACAAAGAAATCCCTGTGGACAGGATAAATGCTCAAAGTGGGAGTGACTAAATTTCCCAGCCCAGCCCACTCCCTCTCCTGTCTGAAAGTTCCCAGAACCTAATCCTCTGATTATTAGAGACTTTCTAATTGTCTACCTAATTTTATTCATGACTAATTTATAACCAGGAGGCTGCACTTCTTGCTTCTGTGACTGCAGGGCTGTCAGGGAAGATTCATGAGCCCATATATTGGTCAGACCCCATTTGCAGCAGCCACAATTTAAAGCTTTCAGATTAAATACTGCCTGATTACTCCATGTGTTAATGCATACACTTTTTCCCATTGTAGCATGATGGTGACAGAGGACTTTTCCTAATGCAGAGGTACGTACACAGCCAATATAGTGTCTTTGTGGTCCCAATTCAAGTATATGCTAATAACTCCTTCCAGAAAAAAAAAAAACCAAATTGGTTCTGTCTTGTTTTTTCTCTCTCTCTTTTTTTTTAGGGGCTGGAAATGTTCTGTGGAAAGCCAGAGCTTGTGTTCATTTCCCCCTTGTTTCTACATGATCCTGCAGGTCAGTGCTGGAGGTTTGCTGAGATGCTCTGAGGAAAATGTTAGCCTGATGTCCGCTGGTCTTGGGATACTGGCATACAGTAAATCCAGGAGGGCAGGCTCTGCCCCCAACACCTGGCCTGTTTACATGCAGAGGTAGTAACTGACCTATGGAAAGGTCTTGGAGAGAGCCACACTCCTGTT
This sequence comes from Neodrepanis coruscans, assembly GCA_013400695.1. NCBI lineage: Eukaryota > Metazoa > Chordata > Aves > Passeriformes > Philepittidae > Neodrepanis > Neodrepanis coruscans. The sequence goes on from VYZS01105063.1 coordinate 10,191, forward strand.
CTATGGGGGGACACAGCACCCAGTACCTATGCAAACCACACAAGTTGAATGCTAACAAGAATCACAGGCAGCAATGCACTGTGCTCTTGCCTGGCACTATCTGTGCTCCCTTTCAGGATTCCTAAAACGTGTCTGCAGTTTTAAGCCATGCAGGGAGCTGTGGATGGTGCAGGAGAACGTGCGTTCACTCTGGCCCTGAGTGCGAGGTGTGACAGCAGGTGGGGAGGAGCTGAGCTGTCCCCTGCAGGGCCCCACCATGGCTCCTCTACCCAAGCACCTCACAAGCAAGATCAGCTTAGACAACTCCTGCTCAGGAGGCTAAGGGAATGAGCTGGGCAGTTCTCTGAACACTCATTCTTAGCCCCTCTAAGTCAAGTAATTTGTGCATTACTTTTGCAACTCTTTGGGATTTTTTTTGTATGATGCTACGGAGTTTCCATTGCAGTTTTCCCAGGCTTGTCTATGGCTCTTTCTATCCATCTTCTATAAATGTGGTAGCACAAGGGGATGGCTGAACAAAGCCTTTGTCAAGAAGGAGCAAAGAGTGAAGAGCATAATGATCGTGGCTAACGCGGTTTCATGGTCAGACAAGCTCATTACCTTCCTGAGGAGACCACATCATCTGTGCTGGCAGAGCACATTTGGGTGCCTCCAAGGCAACGGACACAGCACCATATGCCATTTTTATTCTGTAAATGGTATCATTTAGAGGGACTACTTTACATATTAGATGAGAAACTGTCTCAACCACAGATCTCAAAATGAGATTTCAGTATTAAAGCTTTTATATGTTGTGGGGTAGGATTGTTCTTCATCCAACATCCAGTATTTTCAAACAGTGAACAAGTAAAGGATATGCAGACACACACATGCATTTATTTGCTAGTGAAGCTTGCAGATAGTGCAGGATTAGTGGAATACTAAATAATAGAGATTTGAATCCCTTGATTTACATGGTAACAGTCCAAGAAAGTGATGTTTCTGATTAGTTCAGATACTGGGGTTTGTATCTATAAAGGAGAAAGAGAGAGAGAGAAAAGATAAGGCTTGTATTGAGAGGGTGGGGAGTCTCTGCCTTTGAAAGGATAGACTCTGAAGAAAACAGAGGTGTCTAAGGTACAGGTAGAAACTCAGTGTCAAAATTCAAGTTGTTGCACCAGCTGCTGGGAGCAAGGGAACACAGTGGGATGGAACCCTTTTGGGGAACCCATGTTGTGCTGCCCTGGCAGGTTCACCTTCTCCCAGGGGCTTGGGTTGCCATGACACAGGGGGACTGTCAATAATTGTTTTCACATGAGACTGAAGTTCAGTTGGTTCTGAAAGCTGGTGGAGGATGGAGGCTGAGACTCTTGGTGATGCAGATTGGTCAACTTTTCTTGGGGGAGCAGGCTAGGAAACAGTTAATTCTCTAATAACACAGCAAATGTCTTGGACATGGGACATGGGTGGTAAGAATCTTTTTTGGCTGAAGATGGGAGACCATTAAAGATAGCCCTTAGAAATTAAAAAATTAAAAGAAACCCCTAACTCATTTGACTCATAATAGTTCATGTCCTGTAAAAACAATACTGCTTTCTGACAAGTGATTCAGAATTTCTAGCATGCGTTAAAATGTCAGTTAGAGGAATGAGTAATCAACTCTGAAGGACTTCAAACTCTTTGTCCTTTCCTCCATATACTTGTGTTTGAGTCATGACAACAAGAAGGATACAATAGGTATTTGTGGAAAGTATAAAGCCTGAGCACTAAGGGATCGTGTGGTTCCTCTGCAGATGTTATTGTTTTCTCTGGCGTCTTAAGCTTAGTCTCCCTTCAGGATGTGACCTCTCTGCTTTTTGTCTTGAGTCAGACAAACGGTGACAAAAGCATCCCAGCAACATCAATTTACTCTAATTACTGGATTGTGGGTGTGCAGCTTCTTCAGCATATTTATGAAAATTCAGTGCATTCTGTAAGTGACTTGGGTGGGCTTATTTCTATGAGGAAAACCTGAGTGCAAGAGTCTGTTCCCACACACAATAGATTGAAAGAAATCACCCCCATCCGTCTTTTTCCCTAAATTAGGGGCTTGTAGCTTGTCCCCTATAGGGACACTGGCTTGGGGAAGTGGAGCACGGGCTCATGTCATGCTTTGAAACAAGATGCAAAACTCAATTTTGCAGCTTACCTGCTTCTCAGCATCTTCTGGTTCCTAGTGCCACTTTCATTCTCTCCATTCTCTCCCAGCTCTCTCCTCATTCTGCTAGGTCCCTATAGCCTTAATTTCCCATTTCTTTCACAGCTGCTGGAAAGGAAGGGTGAAGTATCAGGGCCTCTTCTACAGACTGTTCCTTAGAAAAGCATTGAGAGCCATTACCATCAGATATAAGAGATAGAGGTAGGGAGGGAAGAAAAATTTGAAGGCTTTCTGAGCAGCTCATTTGTAATCAGTGCTTGATAGGCAGTGATTTATCCGGGCAGAGTTTAGGTCTCAGAAATTTATTCAAGCTTATAATTATCTTGGCAGATGTGGAAAGTCATATTCACAGCCCCTCAAACCTATTAGAGCCTCACATTTTTCTAAAAGGAAGAAAAAAAAACCTCTTCAGCTTTACTTTCTTAGAGGCAGAATAACTTTCTGTTCCTTGTCAGCTCTTGAAATCTGTCCCCTCTCCACTGCCTATCTTTAGCTCCCAAGGGAGAAATGAATGTGAATCCACTGGGACAGAAAGGGAAAGAAAGAAAGAAGTATTTCTGTGAAAGAAAAAAAATGAGCCTATTTTCATCCTTCTGCAGCAGGTATTTCTTTATGAGGAAAAGCAAATGGAAAGGCTAGTCAGTCTACGAAATGGAGGCAGGGTTATACCAGAAGATTTTGCTAATGCTTATAGTGGCGTCATTTTGGGGAGCATTCTGCTGCTGTGGGTACGGCAGCACCCATAGCCTTCTTTGCTCTCCATTGGTTTCCTTGGATTCTGACCTGCTCCTGCTCTTATCTCAGGGAAAGGTCTCAGTTCTCCTACTTCAAAGTACTTGCACCTGGCTAAACTGGATCTGCCTGGAGATACGAGCAAGTTGAGCCTCCCTTGCTGCTGCCCTGTGCCTTGCAGCAGTGACAGAACAGCTTTTCCTCGTGCCTAAGTGCAAGGTGAGAGGGAGCAAGCTCAGGAGATCTTTGGTATTGGAAATCATAGATCAACTGGCCTGAGACTTGGCTGTTTTGGAGGCTTGTATTTTTCCTGTAAGCTGGATGTAGTCCCATCTCGCTGCACTCCTTTGTCTTTCTTTTCTGTCTATACAGTTTCTTGGAGTAGAGAATGTCCCTGGCATCTGATTGAAGGACTGGTCTTAGCTTAAATAAGGGAAACATCAGGAACATCTCTGCGTAAGTAGTAGAATGGCTGTGAGAATGTGAACAGGTGTGGTCAGGGGATAGAAAAGAAAAAACAGAGAAAAAAATCTGTTTTCTCTATTCAGGTCATCACTAATTTTCCAGAATGCAGTAGCAGGAACGCTACCAATGGGATCTAGGGCTGCACTGGTGGGTTTAGGGCTACTCAGCTCAGCTACAATGTGGGCATGGCCTTATGATTTGGGGGGGATCCTCCCCAGGAAACCGGTTCATAATGCACTTGGTTCTCAGTTTTTTCTGTATTTTTAATCTGATTTTTGCACCATGAACATAATTAATAAATTTTTCCAGGGAAAGGAGGGGGGGAATAAAATTGAAATTTCAATAGACCAAGATAGATGTATTTGTTATCTTACTGGTATGGCCACTGATCCCTTAATTCTTCCTCCCATAGCAGCCATCCAGGCCTGTTTCTGATGTCAAATTCCCCAAATGTCAGGCATGCATTTTGAACAGTTATTTGTGTGGAGAGGTAATCCAGAGAGACCAGCTGGAGTGCTTGGCCTGTCAGTCAAGGCTCTCAATGCCTCTGCACTGACAGGAATCATTTTGACATAAAATTGCATATAAATTGAATCATTTGAAAATTAAGAAATGGAGATGAAAGCAAACACTTCCGAAATGAGGTGCCTCCACTGAGTCATGATACACAGGGTTCAGCCTCTGGAGCCCTGCAGATCCCTCCTCTGGCACTTGGCTGATAATATTTCTAATTATATTAGAAATATTAGGTCATTATCTGCCCCAGGGGCCAGGCCTCAGGGAAAGCATTTTAGGATGTTCAAGGCTGCAGCACCCAGGACAGACAGGGATCAATGAGGCTGGTGATGTCAGCAGGCAGGGGATGCAGAGCTTAGTTTCTAAATCCCTTCCTCACACACAAGTATGGCATGAAGGAGGATGTGCTGAAGCCAAAATTATACTCACTGCTTTTGTGTACAACCTTCAATCCATTTCTTTTCTTAGATATAGTTTTGAGAAGCAAAGGAAGGGGTAGAGAGATGTACCATATTAGATAAGATGCACTCGATGCACCAAGGGGCTATGAAGGCACTAGGGCGCTGGGACTGGAACAAGATGACACTGGGGACACAGGAGCCTCCTCCTGAGCTCTGCCACTGCCCTCCCATGCTGCCGTGATCAAGTGACTTGGCTCAGTTTTCTTCAGCCTCATCCTCTTTTTTTAGACCATCATATCTTCAGTATCCCTCAGTACAGGCTATTGTGAGGGATATTGAAGATATGATGGTCTAAAACAAGAGGATGAGATTTTTTTAAAATTTCAGATTTTTTAAAAATACAAATATCAGAAAAAACAATGCCAATCACCCTGGTTTGTCTTACTTATTTCCTAGAGGAGGTAGTTGCACAGGTTGGGGAGCTGGAAAACTCTCACTCCTGACACACAGGAAGGTTTTCCTTGCTATCCCCAAGCCCCCGGTGCAGGGCTGGAGCAGTTGGTGGTATCGCCTGCCACAGTGAGGGACTGATGGGTTTTGCTTCAGTGCTGAAAAGGGAAAATTATGTGAAAAAAAGTGCTTTACAGCCTGGCAGCTGCCAGTGTACCCTGCTTGGCCATGGAGGGCTGGTAAAACACACTGCTTTCCAAAGCAATGCCTCCAAACCATCTTCTCCCAGAGCTCTGAGGAAATGACACTTAGGACGCACCCTACACCCAGGCGCCGTGAGAGGAGCTGCCCTGGCTGGGCACTGCAGGGCTCACTGTGCGAGAGTCCTGACACGTGGTACTGGTGGGTGTGAGGGTCTTCTTCCCGTGGGCTCTCTGGGTCACCTCTGTGCTGGCTGCCCACACACAACGCGTCTCCCAGAAAAACAGGGACCTGGGCACCCTAGAGATGGTTTTAACGCGTTAGTATCTTCTAGGCAGATAAGAAATCTTCTCCCAGGTCTGCATCGGCTCGAAGCACTAATTTAGCACGGCTCTTCGCTGGGCTGTTACTGAAAGGCAAAGCAATGTTAATTAAAAACTTGCAAAGGGCATTTTCTCGGGAGCAGACCCGTGATTCACCTTCCTGGCTCTCAGGTCAACGTGGTCCCTGGGGCTCTGCCAGTCCCTCTTGCTGCTTGTCTGGCACCAGGGTCATTGGGAACAAATGGGTTTGGGGGGAGCACGTGTGTCTTCATCTCCTCCTTTACCTGTGCCTCCTGGCTCAAATCGGCTCTTGGTATTAAAAGAAAAAGCAGGAAAAGAGCAGCAAGAAGGGCTTTTATTGTGAAAAAGAGACTCTTCAAATGTTTGTTCCCCCCTTCACAGCCTCTCCACTCCCCTCCTCACAGGGAGGTGGGTCTGGGATGAGGCAGAGTTTGAAAACTCGCAGCTGAAGTTTAAAGGGTGTCCTCCCACTCAGGGGGAACCAAAGGCGCCCGCTGGCATGTCGTGACAGGAACCCAGCAGCCCCCGCAATGCAGAGTCAGGCAGCAGAGACTGTGGAGAGCCTGGAGGGACACCCCTGGGTGACAGCCCCCAGCTGTGATTAATGGCTTGTGGAGAGGAAGCCAGCTGCTTAGTTGCTGGAGAATTTTAATTTTTTTTTTTTTTTGCTATTTTTTAAAATTTTTGTGTTCTGTGTTGGTTCGTGGTGTTGTATGGAAGTGCCACAGGCGGACAGCACTCGGCTCAGGAGGTGACCGTGTGCTGTGTCGCCCGCAGGCGGTGAAGCACATGAGGAGGAGTGCGTCAGCTGGTGCTGCGAGACATGGTAGGATTTGGGTGTTTCCTTGTTGAGCTGCTAGTGGGAAGCAATTTTGGGTCTGCTCAGTCCCATAAGGTGAGGTGTAACGGTATATCCCGGCTGTCTCTACCATGGGGGCAAGTCAAGAGGGACTACCCAGAGTGTTGGGGTGCACGGTGAGGCAAGAAAGGCAGACAACAGCTCCAGCAAGTGTCTGTCCATAAAGCATTAGGAATGGACCAAGCAGATTGAAAGAATGCACTAGTGATGGAAAAAGCAGATTGTAAAGATGTCCATAAATGCAGTGCCTGAGGCTGCTGTAGCTGAAGGCACTGCTGTCAGCCAGGGAGGTGATTATGCTTCCCCACCCAAAACCCACCTCTTTTAAATATCCAGGTGGCACCACTTCAGGCAGGCAAGGAGCACAGGGTGAAGGCAGTGAAGTGCAGGTAGAGATTATGAAGAGCCCCTCTGTACTTTCCCTTTGGTCCCCACAAAGCACAGTGCTTTCATCAAAAATCTACAAAAACAGCTGTTGTATTTCAGCAGCGTTAAAAGATTTATCCACATCTGCAGCACGTTCCAAACCTTAGGGTGGTGTTTAATGCCATCTAGTTTTAGTGCTCCAGTTTGGAACATCCCTGCAAAACCAACTTCCAGACCCATCTGAGCAAACACGCACGAACTGAACTGGGATGGGCCCTCAAGTCCCCTTTAGCACTGTCCTGCCAGGGGACACCCAGAGTGTCATACCAGGAAGCGTGCACTGGGGTTGGGGACTGCATCTCTGTTTTGCCACCTCAGCATTTGCAAAGCTCATGTTGAGCAGGGATTGTAAACCAGTGTGATGGATGAGCTGAGAAGGTGCCTGGTGCTGCTGCCAAAAACTGGTCATTTGTGTTGCTGAAATGTTTTTATGTCCTTGAGAGTGTGCTTATGACTTGGAGCATCTCTGGGACCAGTAAGGCTGTGCCAGACTTCACCAGAGTGTGTGAGAGTGTATGTGTAGGGGGGACATAAGTGGCATGCTTTATACTTTCCATCCTAGAGTTTGCATAGGCTGGTTTGAGTTTCTTAATTAAGGAACTTCAGCAGCAGGAAAAATAGACAAGACTGGGGTTTGTGTCACTCATTTTGGGGTTGGAGATAACTCCTTTCTGTCAAAGGGAAAAGCAAGGCAGCTCTCCCCACACCAGCCTTTTGTCTGCAGTGACTCCTTCCTGTAGAAGCCTTCACTATGAAGCCTTTCAAAGCATGTATATAGCCTGTGCCAGGTACCTGGTGTGGCCCCCCAATGTGAGAGCAGAGTATTCACTTTTTGCCAGGATTTCCATTTTGCCTTGGCAAGGGAAGGTCTGCTTCTGCAGTCCTTTCCCCCTCATGAGCTCCCACATTGATTGCTTTGATTTTTGTCCGTAATCAGGATTTGCTCTGGGTACTTCTAGGCAGAGAAGTGACAGTCATGAGGAATAAATCCAGTCTGTGCCCTAAACTGATCGTCTTGTTGCTTCGTTTGCATCAAAGCCCCAAGCAAAATGCTCAGGAGGATTTTTCACTTCTTTCGAAATCACCAGGAGGGTGACCCTTTGCAGCAAGCCAGAGGGATGCCAGCTGTGAGCTTCCCACGTGTTAGTATGGAGAGCACGCTTGCAGCCGGCTGCTTGTTGGATCCGGCCGTCGTACATGCCCGACCTGCTGCAGCAGTGAGTGCTGGGGAATGACTGCATTACAGAAACATCTTCTTTCTTCTGGTTTCAAAGTCTGCCAGCGAGTAGTTTCCAATTGCTCTGTCATTCGCCTGCTAGGAGACAGTTTAAATACGAAGGGCTGATTATACTGTATTAGTTCTCTGGCGTAGATGCCAAATGCCTCAATTACCCCCTTCAGTTTCCAATGCTCAATAACTCCATTCCACCTGCAGCTATTTGCCTTGCCCTGAAGGAAAAGCCCCTTTTCTTTGGGCTTGGACACACCAGTGCTCTTACCATGTTTGCTCTGCTCGCTCATCCATGGGGTTTGCTGGGAGAAGAAGGAGGCTGGGGGACAACTGCCAGCAGGCTTTGCCCAGGACTGGATCTGTGGGACATAGGCAGCACTCAGAGCCAAGTGGAAAGCAGCTTTCTTCCCCATTTTCTCTCTTTAAGATGCAAGTGCTTAAATGGAGGAAAATGGGGTTGCCTTTCTGCTACTGAGGCCAGAACTGGTATGAACAATTCTGTTTTGAAGAAAGCCCACAGGGCTGAAAGGCCCCACTGTCTTCCTCCTCCCTCCCCTTTGGAATCCCACGAATGCACTTTCCTGCTCTCCAGGAAGGGAAAAAAAGCCTGACAGCCAGCTCAGGGAAACCCAACTGTCTGACTTGGGCAACCTCCACTGAAACCCCAATAAGGGAATCCAGTGCTGCTCCTTGCCAGCACCCTGAAGAGGGTTTTGCAAGCTCTTGCTGGGCACCAAGCAAGCATCCCTGTTTCCTGGTGCTGGTCCACTGGTTAGAAGTGAAAACTGAAAATAAGTGGATCAAAATGTCCCCTCCCCAAAATACAGAAATAACATGACCCCCAGTTAAATAAATAAAACAAGATCGAGTGCCAAAATGTGTGAGTTTTAGCAGCCTTCCAGGTACTCATCAGCAGGATTGGTAAACTCATCAGGAGCAAGAGGAAATAGAATATGATTTTGTTTTAATGCATTCCTCCCCATATTAAACACATCCCAGAACACATTGCAAAAGTGAAATGGCTTTCTAGCACTTCTGCTCTTTGCCACTGTTAAGCATGGAGAAGCCGAAGCAGTGTAGAGCCACCGGGGATTCTGAGCCAGAGCTGGTGAGCAGCCCAGAGGTGCAGCAAGAGAAGCTACTGGGATGAGGGGAATTTTGAGGAAGGGGGTCCAAAGCTCCAAAATCTTTGGGGGAATCTTACATCCCCAGGTTTGGGAATCTCACAGGAATCATCAGTGTGAGCTACTGGTTGCAGCTGGAACCAAAATGCAGAGGAGCAGGGTTGTCAGTTCCTGAACATGGCAGGAACAAAGCATGTCCTTCTTCACCAGAAGAAATGCAGGGGTTTTGAGACAGTTTGTGTGTGGGACATGAAGGGAAGGAGTCCAGCCCATGGGCTGCAGGCTGCTGCCGTCCTCCAAAGCATCCTCTGTACAAACCCTTACAAACAAAGGCAAGACTGTTCAAAATGAGTGGGGCATGAGGCACAGATGTTGCACAAAGGCAAGCCACATCTGTTTCACCAGAGAAGGGGCCCCCTTCTTGCTGGTTCAGCAGACAGATGGGAGAGCTGCTCTGAAAACTAATGGAGCTGAGTGCAACAGGCTGGCAGGGAAACTGGGGACAAGGGGAGGGGGAAAGGGGAAACCTGGTGGGATCCTGCATGGCAGTGGGGGAGTGAAGGAGCAATGGCCACCCAAACCCACTTCTCTCCCTCCTTGACATCCATGCCAGGATTTCTAGGTTGTGCTGCTCACATGTAGGTGTGAAGATTAGAGGAATGAGCAGAGGGAGAGGAGGGAAGATGAGGAGGATTTCCCTTGTCCTGTGAGGCTAGCAGGACAGTTGTGCACTCAGGGCTGCCCACATCCTCACTGTCTTTTGTGAATCTGAGGTGCTGTTTCAGGTCCTCAGTGACCTGGACGATTTGGGTGTCACTTTGATGTCACTTTTAGCCGTGAAAAGTAATGGAGATGTTTGCACATGTAAATGGCAGCAGACTTGTGCATCTCAGTGAAATGTCCATGAAAGACAACCATCAGTCTCTTGGGAGATGTCTCTCCAAGAAGTAGAGGATCTGGCTAAGTGCAAGAGTCTCCAGTAAAAGCCCTGTCTGAACTTCAATAGGAGAAGGATGAGACATCTGAAAGCTTTTAGTTTGCTTACTGTAAGCAAAAGAAGTATGGTATCCTGCAGACTGTTTATTTTTGTGGTGCTTTGTGTTGACTTCTGGTATTAAACCAGAGAGTCCTGAGCGGCACTGTACATAGCATCAGGATGAAAAGTGCCCTGCCTATCCCTTAGTATTAACTTCCTGTGAGCTGAGATTTACACAGGGGGAGTGAAGAGAGTTCCTTTTTCTTGGTGAAAATCACATGATTTAGGGGTAAGGACAGTGTCATCACAGGAAAAGCCTCCTGCCTCAGGTCTTCTTTTCTTCAGAGATGTTGAACAGGACATTTGGGATGCTAGTAGCCTTGCCACTCTTGTAGGCTATTCTGGGTTGAGGGGTTTACAAACCTGTGTTTGTATTGTACTTGTTTAGTCTGTAACTCAGCTGTGACCAGCCAGTGCAATGAGAATGACACTGTTGCATACAAGTGCTGGAATTTTCTCATTATGCACTGACTGAAGATTTTGTTTAAAATGGTTCTTTGGCTGATAGAGTGCTCATGGCTGTGCAGAGAAGCACCTCCAGGGTAAAGGGCTTCCAAAAACAGAAACAGTCAGTTTGGGTGGGAGGCTTAGAGCAAGAAGTAGGATGTCTCAACCCTGGGACACAAAAAGCTTAAAGGACTGATGCAGGCCCTGGAGCCAAGGTCATGCCAGTGGCTGTGGAGCTTGAGGGTTTTAAGATTTTTATAATTTGCTGCCCCAAGGCTGTAGTGATAACTGGGAGGAACTGTTAAGGCAATATTATTTAAGAAGTTAAAGGCAAGGGATGTTGGCACCATCCCTTTAGAGTCAATGCTCAGACCAGATGGTACCATCACTGTTCATCCCTTCATACTGCTGCCAGAATGTTACCCTTTGTTAGTGCAAAGCACGCTTGTCTTGCAGTTGGGCCATAAATTATCCCCTGGAAGCAGAAACTTTACAGACTGCCCACAGTTTTGTCCCAGGCAATTTAACTTGGTCATTTTCTGGTTTGGTTTTGGATATACTGGTGGGAAGGTTGGTGTGCCAGCTATGAGGACTTTGCTGACTCTGCAGGGAAGGACCCAGCACCATGTGCTGATGTGTCACATTTACATCTCCCCAGCCTCAACTGACCCAGTGTTGTGACTCTTTTTCTTTCATAGGTTTATGAGAGCACAGCCCCCCTTCCCACCTCCTCCATGCCTAGCTTGAGCTTCCCAAGCCTTGTGAGGAGCAATGTGTGGAACTGGGTCTGCAGGAGCGCCTTGAGCAGACAGGCATGGCTTGCCTGCTGCATCCCTGCCCTGACACCAAGCAGAATAGCCTTCACAGGGTGTCAAAATGCAGCAGGGTTGTGATCCTCCCCCACTGAAGGGTATTTTGAAGGAAAAAACCCTGCATCCCTGGTGGAAACAACACCAGACACAGAGCTGGTACAGGTCTGCTAGGAATTACAGCCACTTTGATTGGTCATGAGGCCAGGTGAAGGGCTCTCTATTGTTTGTGCCCCATGGTGATGTGGATGCAGGTGGGTGGTGGTGTTATCTGGTGCCCTACCCATGTGCTGGGGAAATACAGCAGACCTACTCTCCTGGGCAGCCATTCTGAGCCAGGGCTACCTTTGGGACTGGCAGTCATTATTTAATAGCTATCTTTAGTAAATTCCCACTCTTCAAGCCATCTATCTTCCCTTAGCAGGATAGTATGGGAAGGCACTTAAGCACTTGAATGATGAGTGATGGATGCTGTGAAGGATTTCCTTTTGCTCAGACTTGCCCAGAGTCACTCTGGGGATGGAGAGGTTTTGTCTCCTTCCATGTCCTTAGCACGCTTATGGGTCCCCAGCATATGCCATATGCCATGCCCTTAACCAAAAAAACTCCTGCACAATATGAGAAGGAAGATGCTCTTCACCTGCCAGATCTGATTGACGTTCTTCCTCTCCCCAAAACACTGTGAACTTCTGCAAGCACCATGTGTGGGTGCAAGGCTCTGGAGACATTCCCAGAGGTGGGGGACAGCCAAAGGAGGTTTTCCACTTGTTTTCAAGCAGTCTTTGTTAAAATTGGTCACGGCAGGCTGCATCTCCTGCTGCCCAGGCAGTTTTGCGGTTCATTGGGCGGGCAGCAAGCACAGTGCTGGGAGGGTGAGGGTAACCACAGCTTTGTGTGTGGCACCCCCTGTGCAAAGTACATCCTGCTCAGTGTGCATCCAGATAAATGCACATACCTGCTTTTAACCTGCTCATCAGCAGGTTGCCTTCGGCAACGTCCTCTGAGAAGACGTCTTTGGGAGCCTGGGGCAGGCAGGTGGCCAAGAGGGACATGGCTATCACCAAGACATCTTGGCTCACTTGGGGACCTCTCTGGGATGGTGGGATTTACTGTTGGAGGGGTCTGGCAGTGCCAGCACAGGAGCAGGAGCATTCTTTTGAGTACCAGAGGAAAGCTAGGATGGATCCCGTTTTCAACAGCCACGTATTTCTCTTGTCTCAGGGCTGTTTCTTACATTCTTGGATAATGAAGTTTGGGGGTTGTTTTTCTTTTCTTTCAAACTCAACAAAGCCGATTTGATGAACTTTGAAAAGTAATTGAAAACAGGCTTCTCTGCTTCAAATTGTGCCAAGGTTCAAGCATCCTGGGAATACAATGTTAAGGATAACCCTCCCCCCTTCAACCAGACTTAGAAAGTTTTATCTCTAGGCATTGAAGCTGCACAACTATCCACTGTGCCTCCAGAGCCTGGGCTGTGCTGTATGTCCCTCTGATGAGTGAGGGTATATATTATTTACTTATTGGCATCCTGAAACAAGCAGTACCTCTCTTAAGCCTTTTTATGGGTTTTGCCTGCTGGGAAAAAGACCTAGTTTCTGGCAAAGACGTGCTGTACTGTCAGCGTGTCAGCCTGGCAAAGCAGAGCTGTACGTATGGTTTGCATTTAGGGCTGAATTAAAGCCATAGCTTAAACTGCAGCATTTTTTAACCACATGAGCTCAGAAAAAGTCTCTTTGGAAAAGTACTTACCCAGGGCTTGTAAATACAGGATTATTTCTGCAGTGTTTTATCACCTAAGTTATTATTAAATTTGCAATACCAACCACCAGAAATAACACTGAACTGTACTTGCACATTTTTTGTTTCTTTTTGTTGTTGATGTGGCAGGGAAACCTTGAATTGTGCTGGGGAAGGGAGTCTACACTGGCCCTTGCCCGGATTCATAGCCCAGGATTTCAAGCTCAGGGTGGGAAGCCGATGAAGCTTAAACTTGTGGTACCCAGCTCACTGACAGGGAAGACAAAGTGGGTTTGCACAATAATGATTTCTTAACCTTTTGGACTGTAAACTGACTTGACATTTAAAACCTGGCAACCACAGCCATCCATTTGGTATCCTCTGTTCTCCATCTGTGGGTTAAAAAGGATTTTTCCTGCAGTATTTCGAAGGTTCTCCAAATGGGTTCCACATGTACCCCTCCAGGATACTGGGATTTTTGGCAGCCAGGCTTGTTGCATATCCAGGGACAGTGTAAGCAATCAAAGGGTTATTATTGGCTGAATAACAGAAATAATCACCCTGAAAATCCTTTGTGCAGAAGAAGAGGGTTATGGGGGGGTTTGGTGAGGGCAGGATGGATCATGTCTCTCCAGAAGGGTGGGACAGGAGAAGTGCTGGGAAAAGTTGCCCAGGGAAGCACGGATTGAGAAGGGACTCCACTGGATGCAGATGGGAATACTGAGATTCACAGTTAATCCTGTCCTTTGGGTTTAATAACATAGATGTCATTGATTCAGCATACTGTGAGGCCAGTGGGACAGATTGTGAGGCACTTACAGTGATGACTTGAAAGGAGTATAGATATCAGGATGCCCTTTTTATGCCACAGTGTTATTTTACTATGGTTAAACGATGATTTAGATATTGCACTCCCTCTAAACTCTTGCTCATGATGCCAGGATTGCAGGTGTTTCGGAATAGGTATGAATCTGCTCTCTGCAGAACTTGCTTGAAATCCAGGGCATGAAGGTTCTGAGTAGCTGAGCTTGGGTGCTGCTTACACCAGTTGGTGTTGGCTGTGGTTCCACAGCAAATCATTATCCCATCCAATGGGAGAGATCTGAGAAAGATATCTCAATCAGCCTCTTGACAAAAGTCCTGCTGCCCTTTGGGGCACTTGGGAGTCTTCATGCTCATTCCCTTCCAAGAAAGACCCCCAAGGCAATGATTTAGCCATGTAGTCTGCTGCCTGGGACAGTTAATCGCAAGCCTTGAATAACCTTGCCTGTGATCTAGGACAGGACATCCCTCTCTGGATTAGGTCCTTTTAGTTTGGGGAGAGATGAAACAGGGGTTCTCCTGGCAGGTCCTGAAATTCTGTACCAGAAAGCCCCCAGCTCCTGGGAGAGGCCGGTGTAAGTGGTGTCTGAGGAAAGAATTCAGCCCAGTGTATATCTTTTGCTGCACTACATTGTTTTTCTGGGAGAGAAGCAATTAAATGAGAGCTATAAAGCTGAATCACTCCAAGTGCACTATCAATAGCTCTTATAAGCTTCATTAAATCTGCTCAGTCCTTGAAAGGGAGACATTAAAGGTACACCACTATGGTGAAGGTCAGCAAGTTGGTGGCTCCTCTTATGCACCTTGGCTGATATAGTGTCATTGCAAAGGATGTGGCTTCTCACCATGGCACTGTCTGAAGCAGGCTGCTCATGGTGAGGCCATAAAACCTGATGGATTTTAGGGCAATGCTGGATCAGCTTATAAAGGGTCTCACATGATGGGGTTGCCTGGGGCAGCTGCTCTTGGGGCTGGAGTTGTCCTGGTGGTGAATCCCTGTGGCTGGCAGGAGCCTGAGGTCCTAAAAGCCCCATGGCTGGAAATGCTTTTGCTTGCCCAGCTGCTTTCTGGAAGTAATTCTGGCTGCTGGCTCTCACCTCCCTGGCTTTTTAGATTTTTTTTCCAAGCTTTTAGTCTTATAAACAGTCTCTTATCCTTTCTTTGGCAATGTATTGTTGCACTCTGCCTGCCACGGATATATTTGTGCTTCCAAAATAAATAGTGGCAAAAAAATGTATCCACTTGACCATTGCCTTGGCTTCCAAACTTACTTGAGTTTGAGCCACTTGGAAATGACTGTTGAAAGCAGAGAAATGGTGCCAGTGTGCTTTCTGTGGCCCCAGCCTCCTGAAGTGTGTCAAGACTGCCCAAACCCGGCTGAATGAGGCATGGGTGCAGTGTGGCCTAGGACTGGCTTGGACGATCTCCCAGTGCTGCCCCATCACTGGTCTCCACCTCAGCCCAAAAGGGAATGTGCTGTGCTCAGGGCAGACCCAGTACCATATGCATGAGATTACATTAGGCCAGAGGGGAGATAAGAACTTGATAATGTGGGGACACTTGCACAGTGTTTCCTTTCCAGCCTATATGATTTTTTAAGTCACTTCACAGTAGAAAGTATGACTAAAAGGTGGGAAAAAACACCCTGTGTGTGTAAAGATATATACATCAAAAGTTGTTAGCACCTGTCTAAAGGTAATTCTTGGGTGCTGGGAATCAGAAGACTTTAGGTTTCACATATAGCACAGATCACATTACAGAGTCATAGAATGGTTT
>VYZS01105065.1:10351-24388 GCA_013400695.1 Neodrepanis coruscans
AAATGCCATTAACCATCACCTTGCAGCTTTCTCTCTATTATGTACCATAAAGTTAATCATGTGCAAGACAGTTTTTCCAAGAGAAAAATCTGCTGTACAGTGCAATGATCACCTTGGTATTTTCCTAGAACAAAGAAAAGGTCTTTCTTAAAGAGGAAAAAGTCTATGCCATCAAAAAATGAGTGGTGGGCAAGATAACCTGAGTAATTTTGCAGGAAACTCATGATTATCTCATTAAAGCCCAAAGTCACCAGCCTTTTCTTTTAGCATTAAATTGCTTGTGCCTGTTACCACAAAAGAGGCCAAGACTTGTGTATTTGTAGCACGTAAACTGCACTGGAGTGACAGCAGGTGCCATGGCTGAATGTCTCACACAGCGAGGGCAGACCCTTCCATCCTTCTCCAGAGCAGCTACCTCAAAGCAAGGCCAGGATTGGAAGGTTTCAACATTTGGAAATCAAGAGTCACAGGATTTTCTCTTTTGGTAGCACCAAGATGTGTGTGACATGCGCAGGCAACAGCCAAGAACAGGTCTTTTCCTCAGCACTCACAGGGCTCCACAATAGTTTCTCATACAATAAGAAATCAGATACACTGTGATATGCCACTGGCACGTGTAGAAGGAGGAGGTTGCTTATGTAAATGTAAGGATACAACCATAAATCATGCCCTGTAAAGTCACTGGCCATACCTTACACAGCGATAACTCCTACAGGAGATCATTAACAGAGGCAACTACTTTATTACATATAGCAGCAGTGGTGTCATACTGAAAGAAACTTAAGCTGTCTGTAACACATCTTTTCATTTGCTTACCAAACCAATATTTGTCTGCCCCTATGGTAAATTAGACAAATTCATTTTATGTGGAAAAGTAACCATGTAGCATGATGCAGTAACTTAATAAAGTACCATAGTCTGCATATGATATTCAGGAGTTCAAGCCCTGCAAAGCATTTCACAGGGAAAGCACTCAGAAAAACATTTCAATTGATCTTTCTTCCCCCTTCTAAGTTCCTTTGGCAACTGATTTGAAACGTAGGTGCCAAATTAGGGTAGCTCTAAGGTTTCTATTACTATTTGGCACACTGAGGAGCCAGTGATTTAAGACAATATGAGATGTCCATTAGCTGTAACAATGAATTCAAATGCTTAGAAGCCAGGCTATAAATCTACCCTTTTGGAAAGATTAACCACTGTTTGCCTAAAGTTAGAAACTTCATTTTTTTAGGGTAAAATACAAAGATCATCCCTACTGCTGCTAGTTCTTGCCCCCAGCAAAAAAAGCCCATGGTCCTGCATCCCACAGGAGTAGCCAGCACCAGGAGCATGGACAAAACAGTTGGGAAATTCAGCCTTTGGACACCCACAATCCCAGAGGATTAACTGAGTGCAGAGAGAAGTCAGGTGCCTCTCAGATGCTCTCAACTCCTTCCTGCACCCCTGGCGCCACCTTGCCAAGAGACCTACCCAAATCTTCTGGAGTTCAGCAGTCAGGGCAGGCTCTGAAGAGAAATGATTACAGCAGAAAATCTCCAATAAATTCCCCTTCCCAACATCACACACACAAAAAAAATTCCCTGGGACTTCTAGGACTCTACAGGCAGTCCTGAGGGAAGAGACCTTTCAGTGGTACTGTGAAAACAACAATGTATGAAGAGATGCTGATCCAGCCTTGTGCACATGATTGGACTACTGCTTATGCCTTCCCACTCCTGAGCCAAATGTGGCTTTTAATTCTGATTTTTACTGAACCTGTGCATAAATAAAATCTATGCTACAGGAAATGGCAAGATGGAGCTGCTCTGTGTCTACATAGTCCAGGATGTCTGAAGTTCAGCATTGCAGGATGCTGGACATATGGCAAAGTGTATCTTATTGCTCAGGGCTGAAGAGTTGTGTATTGCTACTCCATGTGCTAGAGATGGCAGATAAGAAGGGAGAGACAGGGATGAACAAAGAGAAGAGTGAGTAAAAAACCCAATATTTTGTCTTTCAGATGTACCTAGATTGACAATATGTCATTCACTTATCCACTGGACAGCTACACCACAGACAACTGAAAAAGGAGCATCAATTTATTGCCTCCATTCAAATTTTGTAGCAGGTTCTCGCAAGCAGCTAAAGCTGCTAATATAGCACTTACTGTGTTGATGGCCCTAAAGTCATTTGTAATACCATAAAACAAATTTGTATGATAGCCACAAATCAATTGGTCCATTTAGATGTTATTTCTTACACAAACAAGTAACTGTGGTCTTGGTGAAGAGATACATCAGACCCAAAACGGAAAGAAAAAAAAAAAAAGAAGAAGAATAGAGGAGGATAGAACTGCTCTCAGCAGTGTTCTCTCACCCTCACTCTATTCCCAATGTCATTGAAAGTAGCATTCAAAATGCAGTTCTGCCAGACAGTAGGGTTCATTGAAAGGAGTGTTCAAAATGCAGCTCTGCTGGATGGTGCAGGCAGGTCTGTGGATCTCATCTGTCTCAAGAAATAGATGTTGGCAACAACAGCAAATGCCAAGAGAGAATAGAAAATGAAACAGCTCAGCCATGGAAAAAGAAGAAACCCACAGCACAAGCCCAAGAACACACAACCACTTCCTCTGAGAAGCTGCTACTCTCCTGTTCATGTTAGAATTAGTGTTTTGGGCATCCTTACTTCAATAGCCCACAATACTCCCACAGCAGGGCTTCGAAGGCTTCAGAGAGAAAAAAAAAAGAAAATATAATGTTAAATAAAAACAGCTAATTACATTATTCAGGAGGCAACAATGGTTGTCCTTTCAATGCCCAACTTCTAATAATTTGTCAGAGTGTGGACTGTGAAAATTTGGGAGCGCACTGTTTACTGTTTTCTTTGGAACATTATTTGTCACACCATAAAAATGAGGGTGCAGGATTTCCAGGGTTGGAGAACAATGACATAACATCTTCTACATCCACGTTTTACAATCCCTCCCTGTGTTGCTCTCACGTTCTCCCACCACAAAGTAGCTCACAGATGATGATGTTGTAGATGTGGTGTGTTATAACAGCAGTGAGTGGTTAACCAATGTAAATCCCACAGAGAGAGCAAGGGTGGGCTCCTGGGGTAAGGCTTATTTAGGGTTTAGTGCCTCTTTCTATGAAAACGCAAATCAAAAGCAACTGAAACCCACCCAATTACAGTATGAAAGAAATCCACTGTCAGTTTACACAAAAATGAAAGGAAACACTGGTTATGTTCACAAATCAGAGTAGCAAAACCTCTCAGTGATGGTGAACAAATAACAACAGTCTTTTGGCAATATTCACATTGAACTCCATATTTTAAAAGAAAAAAAAGTCATAACTTGCAATAATCACAATTTTAAAGAAATGTACGTGGCAATCAGCAGCTACCCGACCTACTGCACAGAAACTTTGGAAAAAAAAAAAAACCAACCAAAGATCAAAGGCTGATGCATTTTCCTTCTACAATGACTGGTTTTCACAGGGACACTTAGTAAAGTGACATCAAATACTGGTTTTAATGAAGTCAAGCATAACCTTTAAGTTCTGAGCAGTATCTCCAATCAACATCAAATGATTTGGGGGAACTCTAAGCTACAGATTTTTTTTTCTTTTAATTAATTTCTCAGCTGAAAGAGTTTGTAAATCTGATTAAATTTCTTGATCAGACTTGTTTATACCATGGTAACAAAAGAAGGGCATCTAAATTCCTTTGCACAACAGTGGTGTTATGGTAGCACCTGCAGAGCACTAGGGCACTTTCACACACTACAGAATTGCTGGAAAATAACCCCTCTTACTAGAAGTGGGAATGCAGGGTCGAAAACTGCTCTTAAATAGTCAAAAATAAGAACACAAGCAAACAATTGAATAAAAAAAAAGAAGAAGTGCTCTAAGTGGCCATATGAACGGATGGTTAAATTCCATAGAGACCTGAGGGCAGATTGCAGCTAACATAGGGAGGGCTCAGGCTGCTGTGGGGCAGGACAGAGATGAGAACGGACTGGGAGGAGGATTTGGGATTTGGCTGCAGCCCCATGGGCTCAGAGGGGCAGGACAGGGCTCCAGTGAGCACAGCTGTCCCGAGACGCTGCTGGAACAGAGAGTGGGTGGACCTCTGAACTAGGATGGCTTTTTTAGCTCCTAAATGGAAAGTTTTAGACTTTATTTAATCTACTTTTCTACTTATCTAAAACTATTAACGTGATTGTTAAAATTCACAGCTTCCAGTTACTAAAGAAAAGTGATTGTTTTATCTGGATTTCTATTATATGAATAAAATGTAGCACTGTCTGGATAAAATGGCCCCAGAGTTTCATTAAAAAATAACAGCCTAATTCCCTAATACGAAGTTATTTTAAGTGTTTTATTAATATTGTCTTCTAAATGCACATAAGTGTGATCCCCCTTTAAGTGCAGTATCTTTAGGGCTAGTTGTAATTGTATTTTTCTTATCAGTTGCTTGTGCCTGCATTTCAAATATTCATTGCTTACTTCAGGCACTTCACTCAGACAAGAAAGAGTGCAGTGAAAAACTATTTAATCTGGACACTATTTGAATATCAAACTTTTCAGTGTCTAATGCAACAGTCTTCATTCTTTTTAAGCATCTCAAAGTACCACTGACTGAACAAAATTCCTAGGGTACCTATATATCTTGCCATGAGTTCCACCTGTTAGAACTATAAATAAAAATCAATGTGAAACATGAAAAGCCTGACATGTGGAACAAAATCCTCATCCCAATCAAGTCCACAGCAAATTAAATTATGTGTAAAGGCTACAACTTGTCCCATCTAACTTTAGCATCTACCAGGGGTGCCTGGTTTCAGATTCTACATACCCCTGAGGCCCTTGGTAGTAAAAGAGAAGAGACATCTCTGGTGAGCAACTTTGATTTTATTGAGTGTCTGCCAGGATATACCACTTTCCCTTGGCCAGAGGGTGCCAAGAAGCCCAGCTCTTACCCTAGGTACACTGGTACCTAATATTAAAGTGGAGGTACCCAGGCTGGAATGCAACAGTTAAAGGAGAAACTCTTTTATTTAATTTGTTTTAAAGGAGAAAACTGTGCTTTTTTGAGGAAGATAAAATGGTTCAAGGAACTTCTGTTATACCATTCTCAACGACAAGGAAGGGAGAGAGCCACCAAAAAAACTGAGAGACAGTAAGTTCTTCCTTGGAGCTGGATAAAGGGCAGAGCAAACAGCAGCATAAACTGCACATCTTCACAGTTTCCAAGCCTCGTAACAGGCATCACATTACAGGTCTTTGAATTTGTCTTTGCAGGGTCACACATACACAAGCTGGGGAACCACAGGAGGGTGTTGTGATAATTTTACAGCAAAATTATAAAACGGAGATGTGTGGAAAACGTTATTTTTTTATCACTATCCAAATGCAGCTATAATTAAACGTTAGTTTTCCCCAGTGACTCCTCTGTGAGCCCTGTGTTCCTGAGAAACTTTGTCCTTCTTACTGAAAACACAGTGGATTGAAGAGTCAGGGATTTTCTACTTACTTCCTATATATGAGCTTTTCTGCATCTTGGTATTGCTTCAGGAGGGCAAATGGTGCCAAGTACACCTAAACAGAGAAGCTGGGCAAAAGGGTTTTAAACCTCACTCTATTTTGTGAGGTCTTATCTTTGGATGTGTATAGTAAATTGATTGATTATTGCTGAGTACGGTTTTCCCTTTCCGGAGAAGATCCCAAAATCAAATTTACTAGGAGGTGTGAAAAGCACAGCTCAGCATTCAGAGGATCTGCTCCTGTTATTTATATCAGGGTGCAGGCTCCTGCCAGCAGCCCTTTGCTCTGGACACCACAGCACAGTCTGGTCACTCACCCAGACTACCTGGAGCCCTCCAGGTAAATCTATACTCTGCAGCTGACTGGGACAAGTTTTTGTTACAGGACTTATGATTTAATATACCCTGAACTGCAGGTATCCCAGAGCAGAGGACAAAAGGACAGGGTTACATCACCTTCCTGACAACACCTGTATGAGAAGAAGGACTTCTGTCTTCTTGCATCAGGGCTCCTGTGTCTGTATCTACCAACAGATTATTTAGAGACTAATGTTTACACAACTTTGAATAAATGCAGTTTTTCTTGATCTTACTTCCGAGCAAAACAGTTTGAAGCAAATGATAACGTGAAAAAGAGAACATTTCTTTAAGAGGACAAAGTGACTTTCCTTTCCTGTATTCATTAGACAGTTGAAGGCAGCAATCCACAGGCCAAAACAACTATTTCTGTTCTACTCTTTTCCTGTGTTAATTCCTGAAAGACCCTAGCCACAGTTCCTTCATGTTTCCTGTTTATTTTCTACAGCTTACTGAGCAAGACTGACATGCAAACAATTTATAATAGATTTTTCCCCAAAGTTAAGTCTTTTCGGTAGCATTTTTTCCTCAGCCGATAGTGTGACTGTTCTCATGAGCACAATGAAGTTACTTAAGTTTATTAGACAGATACTTTCCTATACAGTGAACAGATAAATAATTCATCTGCACATACACAAGTTTAATGTCTGAATAACAAGAGCACACATGAAAAGTTTTGATGGCAAATTGAGACTTCCTTTCGTTTTTTATTTAAGCAGCCCTGTCCATCAATGGAATAAAGCTGTTTTGAACATGTTCCTAATCATTTGGCTTTCATACTAAAGTTGGTGTTTGCTGGTCATGCCACAGCTTCGTGATGATTAACATGGAGTTGATAGCGTCTACAAAGAGTCTATAAAAGAATGGGCAACTCAAAATTATATCCATCATACTGGCTCTCATGTTGGTGCTGTCTGCTGAGGCTTTCTACATCCAGACACAGGCTGCCCTGAGCAGAAATCAAGTAAGTCAGAAAATATCTCCATGCCTGTACTGCATAATAGTCCATAATGGAGAGTTATTTGTAAAAATGTATCAGGAAAAAAAAAATCATTCAGATAATACTTATCACCCTGTGATGTTCTGATAAATTACCCATCGAGAGCTTTAAACTGAAATAGACGTAGCATGTAAAACAGAGAGTAATTTATATTTAATTATAATATTGAACTATGTGCATACAAGAGTGGGTCATTTTTGTGAAAGTTCTACCACAGGAAAATGAGCTAACACAAATATAGAATCATAGAATGTGCTGAGTCAGAACGGACCCATCAGGAGCACTGAGTCCAATTCCTGGCCCTGCACAGGACACCTCAAGAATTCCACCATGTGCCTGAGAGCGTTGTCCAAAATCTTCTTGAACTCAGACAGGCTTGGTGCTGTGAACACTTCCCTGGGGAGCCTGTTCCAGTGCCTGACCACTCTCTGGATGAAAAGCCTTTCCCTGATATCTAACCTAAACCTCCCCTGACTCAGCTTCATGCTATTTTCTTGAGTCCAGTCACTGGCCATGAGAGTGAAGAGATGAGTATCTGCCCTTCCACATCCTCTCATGAGGTCTCCTCTCAGTCTGCCCTTCTCTAGGCTGAACAAACCAAGTGACTTCAGCAGCTCCTCATACAGTTTCCCCTTCAGAGCATCCTGAATATTCTGCATCACAATCCTGATGTTTTGTAGAGAAGATGCTCAGGCAAATGGATAAAGTAAAGAGCCCAAGACAGCACACAGCATTTTCAACAGCTACACAGAAACATTTGAAAAACAAAAAGTACATAAAGGCTTCAGAAATGGGAATACTAGGTAAAAACACAGCCCACCACTCTTCTGTTAAGATAATTGTATATTAAAATTAACCAATCCAGTTTTGTTCACACAACACCTACAGGGAGATTAGTGGACACAGCATACACTGAGCTGTCTTGAATACAAAGGCTGGAAAATATTTTCAGGGCACTAAGCCTCCACCAGACATGCCTGGGAAGACAGAAACATGGAATCTTGTGGAAGGACTGAAGAGACGTACAGCGGGAGCCCGGGGTTTCCAGCATCAGGGGTACTTGAAAACCCAACCAAGTTAAATTGAAAATAAAGCAACTTTTGCCATTTACTCTTTTGAGATGGTTGGAGCTGCATTACAGACAGTTACTCGCCTGGAAAGGGCATTCCATATACTATGACCCTGACTCAGTCAGTGTTTAAGTATTTTTCTCAGATTGAGCTGATGACTCAAAGCACAACTACAATAACAACAATAAATATGAAAGCAATATACTTCCTATGAAGAACACAGAAATATTCTGTAAAAGCAGTAATTTTAAGACTTGCTTTCACAGATTCAACTGATTATAGGTGGCAGCACGGATGCTCTGCTTCTTTGAAAATCAGGCTCTAATTTTGGAAGACTTTAACCAGGTTACATAGCAATTCACCAGAAAAATAGTGCACAACGTTTACCTGCAGTGTGCTCATATCGGATGGGTTATCCCATCCCACCAGCAAGATGGACAAGGTTGATTTTCCACAGAACTGTATTTGCCAAAAAGTAGTGCAGGAAATTCCCAGAGAGCAGTTTTCTAGTGGGCTCTTAATATGCTTCCCAGAGGAAAACACTTTCTGTAAAGCTTAAAAACTTAGTAAAATGCCAAATGCCAAACTCAATTTTAGTAATCACAGGCTTGGCTGATTAGAGCAGGTCATAACATGAGATGGCACAGACAAAGCTTAAAGCATAACTTAAGAGGAACGTAAGGAAAAATTATTTCATGGCACCTTCTACCCATGGAAAAACTGTTGTTATTGCATTGACCATATCCCACAGTCAGCACTCTGCAACCCGAGGGACTCCCAAGCTTCCCAGTAAACATCATCCAACCTCAATCATTTTCTTTTAATCCTTCTTTTGAAATGACACACATTATTGATGCTTTTTTCTAATAGTTTGTAGCATTTTCTAACAACCTTACAAATGTCAATCACACTTCATTCCAGAAGCCCTATTGATTTCCTTACTTACACTGTATCTGGTCTACTTTAAAGATATTCCACATCACATCAAGTATATGGTAAATAGAAAAGTGGCTGCAGGACCTGTGCTATGGGGTTGTACTCATTTCTCAGGAAAACATATGCTCTTTTTTCTACCATGTGAAATCACAGAGTCTATCCCAATTTCAAGGGTATTTGCAATAACTATAAAGCATTCAAATCAGAGATGATTTATTATGTTTGAGTGACATACACACTTTTTGTGTATTAAGTTTTTGTGAAAACTTAATTTTATTTTATATGAAAATTCACAGAACAAGCATTGTTGTGGGTTACATACTGTATTTAAAAAAAAACTCTTAGCACATACAGCACTTGACAAATTAGTGTCTAAAATTAGGGCTTCCCACGGCTGCTTAAGAAGTATCTTCCTTAATAAAAATGGATACTTGATATGTTACTAATTTCTCACATCCTTGGATAAAAGCCAAACATATTTCAGTAACAAGTCATAGTCAGAACTATTTTGCACACCAATAATTGCTGAGGAAGTTTCAAAACATTGAAAATTATCTTCTAACCTACCTACAAACTTCTATTTCTAACCCACATCTCAGATATAAAGATTGTTGTCATTTTTCTTTCCTTTTTTCAATAAGCTTACTCATTCACAGAATTCTTAGTGGAAAACTTCACATCTCTTCTGGAAAGAGGAAAACCAAATTTCCACCTGATGCTATTTGAAATGTCCTAAAAAACTAGGTTTAAAAATGTGATGTGAATGTGTGTGGCTGCAACTCTCAAAGACATGAATATGGCCAAAGACACTTTAAGCATTTGTTCCACACCAGCCTGACAAAGTTCATTTTAAGGAGATGTTTGTTCTTTTATAAGAATGAAATTCTCAATTTATTTTTCTTTTCTCTGAGATCAGGGTGATTTAAAAGAGTCAAGGTACCAACACGATCCTGGTGCTCATAACTGGATTGCCAGCAACTCTCACTGTAATGACAGGAAAACACTAAATGTAAAGATACAATGATCCACCACACTGAAAGAGTTAAATTTACAATGTCTTTCCCAATGCCAGTCCTTTAAGGAAAAGTAGAGAGGTTTCTTTTGTCTGGAGAGGAAACTGTCACTTTGTGTTTTCAGGTTTCTAGAAAAGCCTTTTTTAATGTAAACATTCATTAAACTAATTTGAAGTTGTCATTACTCTCCTCCCCTGCTGCTTTATATCAGATTATTCCTAAGTGCTTGGTGAAGAGCCCCATAAACACACAGTCTATTTCCCTGCAGGGTATAATCACACAGTTTGCACTGTGATTTATGCTCTATGGCGCTGCTGAGTGTCCTAAACTTTGAAAGGGCTTAGTTCTTCAGCAGATGCACTACTCCCTTTATATTTAAACAAAGTTCAGCTAACCCTCCCAGTCTATTGCAGACATTGTTTAGCTCTTTCCCTTCACAATAAGGCTTGTTAAGTGCTGATTAAATACAAATCGGTGACACTTTTAATTAAGGAAATGGGAATTCAGAAATAATTGCCTTTAAGTTTCAATAAAAACATTTTACAACTGTTGTCTTCCCTTCCCCCTTCCCACAGCATCAAGAAACAGCTCTAATTTGGAAAGGAATAGACTAGAAGTCTGATTTGGATTTCGGTAGAAATAGTAATTCCGACTCTAGAGGATCTTTTCTGACATCTTTTATAAAAGTCAGATCCCGGAGGAAGTTCTATGATGCCAGCTTGAGCAGAGAAAGGAAGATCATTTTGCTCTGGAGACTGAAAACCTGAGGATGGCTGGTGTTATCAGCATCTGCTGTGCTCATGAATATCGGAGGACTGAGAAAGATAAAATTTCCCTCATAGATAAGATAACCAGCGATGATTTCAGTCTACTCCACTAACAAATGTTAATCTAGAAAATACAGCAATTACTTCGATAATAAAACACTCTTCAGGCAATCCATTTATACACTTTAGATAGTTTGTGCGTGGAGTGTGCCAATAATGAGCTGAAAATTGAACACTTTCCTCTGCAAGGAGTCCCAATGGAGCACATCACTTGAGGAAGGGAGAGACAACTACTTGATACATCTGAAGAACAGTTCCAGACACCAAGCTCCTGGAGCTGCTGCTCATACAATAAGCAGCCTATATTTTCCCCCTTGTGAAATCAGAGTGAGTGTGCCCTGGATCAGGGTCCCTGCCTCGGCTATTTGAGATGCACAGCACCATCCAGCTCCCTGGCACTCAAATGGGAGAAGCCAGAGACAGCAATAGTCTCCTCTCTTCCTCCATTCGGTTTTTTAGGAGAGCCCACAGTTCCCCCCATGACAAGCTTCACCTCCCCAGTCAGAGGGTAAAGATTTCCCTCATCTGTTAAATTCCTCTATTTTTTCCAGGACTTCGGGGGCCAAGAGCAGAAGCCCACTGGAGGACATGCCGTGAGAGCAGAGCCAACACCCCATGGCTGTGCTGCTGGCAGTCACCTTGCAGTGTGCTGTGGGGTCCACAACTATTTTTTNTGACATCTTGCACATATTTGTGAATTTTGAGAAATCATTTATCTTTAATTCAAGAAGAAAACTAGAAGTACTACATTATTTCTACTTTTTTTTGTCCACTCCTCCTTTTTTGTCAAATAAACTTGTNAGTTCAGGAGAATTAGCAGGAGCACCACTTGGATGGCTATTTTAAAATAAAATTAAACCTTTTATATCTCTTCTCTCACCTCTTCCCCTTTCTGTTATGATAGTAGCTAAATCCAGGTTGATGCTACAAGGAGGCTACAAGGAGAGTGCTCAGTAGAAACTACATTTTATTTCCAGTAATTTAAATCTTAGCGGCATCTAGTTAAGATAATTAAATTTCTCTATTTTTTCATCATAAATAATGAATTCACTTAAAGAAAGTGTAATTTAGAGCATATACAAAAGACATAAAAAAGTAAATCCTGATAGGATATTTAAAGAGACTAAAAAATAGGACAGACATTTAGTATGAAACATATTCCTTGCAATTAAAATCAGAATGTGCTTTTCTATTTACCTGCTTGAGACTAATGGATTCAGCTAAGATACATTTCACATTAATATCACATTGTATTTTCTAAACATAGTGTAGCTGTTAACATATTTATAGGTTAGCAGTAGTAAAGACCTGCAGTTGGATGTAACATTTAAAAGAAGTATTTGTCAGAATACTAGGAAGAGCTATTCAAACAAATTAAGCCTAAACACTAAAAAGAGCCAGTGACAAATCCAGAAGTGCACAAGCGGCACTTTAAGTTCCACAATATCAGCATAAATTGATGTAAACCTACCCACCCAGGGAAAGGAAAGGTGAGAAAATAGCAGGAAAAACAACTAACAGAAAGGTGTAAAATAGATTATGTGTGGTGGGAAAGTTTTATCTGACACCTCTCAGATGCTTTTTCTCTTAGCACACCTTTTCTCTCTTCTCCCTGTGAATTACACCAACTCATACCATGTAGAATTGATGACTAGTTTACCTTGGCATATTCAATTCCAGGAGTCTTAAAAAAAAAAAATACTGAATTGTACCTGTTTAAAGCCAGCTCCTCCAGTCACACAATGCTATAAACATTTATCAATCTGACATGGTAAGGCTGGGCCCCCATTATTATCCTTTTGTGACCTGCACAGCTGGTCCAAAAAACAGTTGTCTCCAATTATGCCCACAGATAATGGTGGGTAAATTCAGCTGTGCAGTATTAGCTCAACCTAAATATGATCCCATTTGACTAATTTCCTAATTCTTAGCAGGGTGCTTAAAGAACCTATTATCATGCAGACTCAAGGAACACAGAAGTCTGGTTATTTGCATCTGTTCTGTNGTGAAGCACAATCTGCCATGCATTACACCGTTTGGATTTTTTGAAATCTGATTAATCTTCTCAGTAGCCTAATATAAACTCCTAGAGCTGCAGGCATATTGATATTTGGATTTTCTTCCTAAATTTGCTCTTCTCTAATCTTCTTCTTCAACACATCTGTTACTAAATCAATCCTCAGTGTTTCTCTGCAAACTTCACACGTCTATTTGGACTTTCTTTGACTTCCTCATACCTTAGCTGAGTCTGCTCAGAGATGTAACATACTGGGACACAGCAGCCCTCATTCCATGTCCTCTGTAGGGTCTAAAACAAATCAGACTCAATTTTTAAGGGCCTTGACAAATATCATTTTGATATCAGTCAGAAACAAGTATGAAGGATATATTTCACCTCCTCATCTTTCCTCCCTTCTCAATCCATTTCCTACATTTCTCAACCAACCAAACTTCTTTGACTCCTTTCCTCACCTCTGTCATTATTTCAAGAATCTTTCTGTGTTCAAGCACTTAAGTATACTTGTAATTTATAAACTGCTTGAATCTTCATAGCTCCTGACCGACTTGTATCACAGTTTATGCTCAATTGACTTGAATATGATACCAGCTCATCTATCCAGGAAACAGACCTATGTTAAAGGCTTGCTGTTCTTGGCTAACTCAAGGGTAATTACTTCCTAGAAAAGTGATGTTTCTCCAAAGTTGATCAAATTTCAGATTTTAAGGAATAAAATTTTCTGATATTAAAAATAAACTACAAGCTAAAACTCTAAAGGCATTAAAGAGACAGAGGAAGTTTCCCTAGGCAATAGGAAGACAAGAGCATGCATATCTTGAAGCATCATAAAGACCACAAGAAACCTGTCTGAAAGCGATGGGATTCATAAAAGAACCTATATTTTTTGAAAAGGGAACCTAAATCAAATGGTCTGTGATCAGATCCTCAAGAATAATCAATAGTGATGTGGAAAGTGATGCATAGACTCTGCACAGGCATTTTGTAATGCACTATATAAAATGAAAGTGATCCATTTTGGTAAGGCTCTTCCTTGTTTAAATATCAAAAGCTGGATCTCTAAGGAGGTAGTCACTATAACTGATTTTTATGGGGATAGAGAAGAAAGGGAAAAATTCTAAAATAAAAGAGGTATATTCAGTGTCCAGGTAGGAAAGCAGAGACACTAAAGACCTACCCATACCTATTCACATAAGGGGAGATGGATGGTAAGTTTGACCAGACATAAAAGCAGTAGCCTAGAAAGGGAGCTGCAATGACATTTTCACATAAGTTCCTTTATCACACCAC
>VYZS01105067.1:21674-43905 GCA_013400695.1 Neodrepanis coruscans
GTTTATTTTGTAAGTATGCCTGCTTTGATGCTTTACCAAGTCTATCATTATCCTTGAGCTTAGGGTCAAATGTGAAGCAAAAGAGAGCAAGAAAAAGCAGATGTAACATGCTTGAGAAATCCTATATACTCAGTCTATGCCTAACCCTCCCAAGTTAAATCATATTACTAATTCACTCGAGTTACTACAGCCCTTAAATCTTCCCTAGTTAAAACCTAATACTCTATGTGACATAAATGTGATCTAGACTAAAAAGAATTGCTGACACATGCACTCGAGAATAAAAACAAAAATCCCACAAAAACCCAACATTTAAGAAAATATAGAAATATACCTGCTTAAAGCATACACTTGAAAAACTAGATCTTCCTAATAAAGATAGTAAATCTCACTTATCTGAGGTTTTCCCACTTGCCACTTAAGCAATTCAATTTAAAAATAAAATAATTGAAAAAGAGAAGAATATATAAAATACATGTTATATATACATGTACAGGCTGAGGAATGAGCAAATAATTAATAAACAATTNAATATAGAAATATACCTGCTTAAAGTATACACTTGAAAAACTAGATCTTCCTAATAAAGATAGTAAATCTCACTTATCTGAGGTTTTCCCACTTGCCACTTAAGCAATTCAATTTAAAAATAAAATAATTGAAAAAGAGAAGAATATATAAAATACATGTTATATATACATGTACAGGCTGAGGAATGAGCAAATAATTAATAAACAATTAAGACCAAAATACTTTTGCTTTTGATGCAATTATCTTCTAAACTATTAACTAGTAGACAGAAGAAAAGGTGTCGTGCTTCTTCTAAGAGAAATGACAACATTTAACAGCAGTCACAGGAGACTGGTTTGAGAAACTGCTGAACGTGCACTCCCCCTGCCCCCAAGACAGAAACAAGAACCCCTGAACAGAGCTGAGACTGCTAAACGGCAGCAAGGGCATATTTGGCACTCCCCTGGAGCCTCAAGTACCCGCTACCTCACAACTCACTCCTGTGAAACAGTACTGGATTTCTTCTACCCCAACAGCCACCAAAAGTGATACTTCTCTGTATTTGCTAATGCTGCACACTTGTTTATGTCTGTCATGGGTCTGACCTATCACTAGCCTGTCCAGAAACTGATATGAAAAAGTAGCACTAAGATTGTATCTATCATAAGACAAATTTTCAAGACGATGAAAGCCAAACAAAATCTGAAATAAATGCCAGAATTGACTATCACAGATCAAGAAAGACAAAAACCCTACAGCCTTAACATCCACTTCAAATAAGCCAGTTCACTGATTGTATATGTAATTCCTGCAACAAAACTTTAAAGAAAACATGACTAGGGATTCAAAAAGGAAGTGGATTGATACAAGAACAAGAGGGTAGGGGTAGGAGTGTGCATATACAGTATCTTCAATTATCTAGATAAGATCCCCAAAGAGAAAAGAAACAAAGAATGAAATTTATCAAATAAGAAATTCTAACTATGTATGCTACACTGGACAACTTTCAAGATTAAAGGCCTTTTCCTCTGCCTTTCTCTGCTTTGATGCACTCAGAAGGGTCAGTGCTTGTAGCAAGATTTTCCAACAATCCTTGTAAGTAGCTCAGTTTGCCTGTCCTCCCCAGTGATACAATGCAGCAGCTGAGAGCACAAGCCAAGTTAAGTGTTCCTACAAACTACAAGTACAATTAAAGGACTCCTTTAAAAAGCATATCTCTCAATACAATTTAAACAGTTTCTGTCATAATAAGAAGTGGGAAAGAAAAGAATATCCTATCACATACCAGGGGAAGGTGAAAATAATCCAATTCTCCACATAGAGCAAAAGAAAAAAAAATTATTTGGCCTTCATACAGAATATGCCAGAACAGATTAATATCTTCTCTTAAGACTTGACAAGCTTCTGACCAAGCCTGCTCATATTTTCAACCTGCAGAGAAAGTTTCACTAAGGCTGCAGATTGGTCACAAGAATACGTGCAAACCACCAAGACAATCCTAACCAATCTACCATAGCCATGGGTCTCCAACACAAATTCATCAGTTTGGCATGGCCCTACGTTTCAAACTTCAGTTGGTAGTGTGCTGGACATCAAGCCTGCTGTTAGAATATTGACTTTTAGTACATAACCCACCTTAGCCTCAGTCCTCTGAGGCCAAGCTTTGGCAAAACCATCCTGACATCCTGACTTCATTCAGATATCCTTCAGGGAACCGACAGTACGTACTGCAGTTTCTTGGAATAACCTGTATTTGTCCTGACCACATCATATCTCTTTGTACAATATTCACACTTGTGAAATGAGACAGCAGGTCCAAAGCAGAAAGTGTATCTTCAGACAAAGCAACAAAATTTTGTAAAGGAACATGAAAGAGATCTATTTTGATCAAGACAAACAGTGTCTCACAACATCTTTAAGCAACAGAAGGTAAATTTAGACAGTATCTACAAAACATGGGGGAGACAAGGAAACTATGGCAGAAAAGCACTTACTTGATTTTACTGAAGACAATGTCAACATCTGTGGTTGTCACATTCTTCCCATCTATCACATGACAGTCCTTACACAGCTTTGACCAGTTCTTCCCATGCATTTCTTTTCCCGTAGCTCTCGTATCACCATGGACAGCAAATTTCCTAAAGGCCTCTTCCAGAGCACTTATTTCTCCTCCTGTAGCTCCCTCATGGGAGTTGGTTGAATCAGCAGATAATCGTTTTGCTGGCTTAGTTGACTTGTCAGCCATTGTGCTACAAAGAAGAGGAGGGTAAACTCATTATATTAATTTGCACTAGTTTACATTCTCTCAGTCTACACACTACAGACCATGTCACAATGTATGTAAAATAAATGGTCTATAAAGTTAGCAAGAACTCCCTGCCCTCCATCACCAAACATCAGTCAAAACATAGAACTATATAACTACCCCCACATAGAAAAAAATTCTAGCATATTTTAAAAAAAAAAAAAGAGAGAGACAAATAACATTCCAAAATTGGGCAAAAACTTAGTTTCATCATTACATCAGCCAACAAGAGAACACTTAATCTTTGCTTTTTTTTTCTTACATGGCAATCACCACAATCACTCTACAGATTTGAATACGAGTATTTCATTTACATCGGAGGCATTACTATCTACTCATATTTCTGAAAGAAAAATAAACATCCCTTTATTTTCTGGACTGGAGCTTTTTTATTATTTTTTTACTGAAACATTAAATATTTGAAACTGCAGCAAAAAATTTGAATTTTTTTATTATGTAAGGGCTAACAAGTCAGGAATCCTCAGAAATGCTTATGCAAGTCTCTCTCGTTAACAAACCCATCCATTTCTCAAGTTTAAGCCCAAAGAACTGTAGCTGCGGAATTTGTTTGGAATGAACACATTCACCACATGCGAGCTCTGAGAAAGGACGTCATAATTGCAGAGAAGAACTTTCAGACTGCCTTATGTACATGTAGTATAGGTTTGCCTTTTAAATCAAACCTTGTCCTGAGCAACAGAACACTACAGTTATTTTCAGGTGTCTTCATAAACAAACAAAAACAATCCTAATGTGTCAGAAGTATCACAGAAACATCTGCCTTCTGCCCATGCACTCTCACTTGGCAAAAGTTAAAAGCACTGAAAAGTACAGGCGCAGGGTACAGTGTGTGCCTGTCCCAATAGCTGCATGAAGACTGTAGCCAGACTCACATCTGTGGCACTACTACAAATTTTAACACTTCAGGTATCAGAAATTTGGCAAATAGTGGATATGGGCTGGAAAGTCTACCATATTTACCTTGGCCTTTCTTCTAAAGTCCCAGCTACACAGAAATTGATATGCATTTCCAATTAAGGGTTTTTTTCCCACATCAGATACGAAGTTCTTTTGGTTTATATAATGTACATTAATACAAATGCCTCAGCAATGGAAACAGTTCTAAAATTCTCTCTCTTCCAATATTGTTTAACCTCTGTCACTCGAACAACCACAGCACACCCTTTCCTGCACACTGCAACAGAACTAACCATAGCTACTTGTTGTTCAGCAGTCATTATGAAGCTTTGTGATTAGGAAGAACCTTTCAATATAAACATATACTCATGGACTTTACACTTAAGCTAATGGAGCTCATGGCCAAAGCACTGTTGCCTATTTTGAAAACATCCAAATAAATGCTTAAAAGCCTTATTATATCTTAAGCCTGGTGATCCTTCTACCTTTTTAAAGGTCAGCACACGTTTTGGCCAACAAACCAAAATACTAAATTAAAATTAATGTGACAGGAATTTACTAACTACAGCCTGATAATTATGTGCGCACCTTTGAAATAAAAAGAAAATGGAGGTGGAAAAAGAATTTGCAAATGTCAAGTTCATTAAAAAGTTAAAAAAGTAACCAATTCCCATTTCTAATTCCTTTGTGCCCTGGCTACTCTCTGAAGACCAGCTATTTTACCTCAAAAATCTTATCTGAAAGCATCCCAATGCTGAAACTCAAAAAAAAAAGCACCCACATTAAATTGTGAGCTACTACAAATATTATAGATGGATGCATTTTTAACAACGTAGAGTCTAGATTAAACTGCCTGCTTCATCAGGCAACATGCATTATTTTGCCACCAGAACAGTCATGAGAGAAAACAAAACAAAAATACTGCTGACACAATCTATACAATACAGTATTTCATAAAAAAACCCCTCTGTCTTCAAGGAAGCTTGACTTCAAAAAGCAGAAGTTTCTTCCAAGTGTATACCATTTCAAATGAACTGGAGAGAGAAAACGGAGTTAAAAATTTTCCAAGCTAACACTAACTGGCTAGAGAAAGAAAGAGAGTACAGATCAGCAAAAACTAAAAGCTTAAAGTTACTGCTGCATGTAAGTAACAGGACAGAAGAAGATGGACATTTGCCATGGTAAGCTATGTACAGCTCATATCATTTGGTAATTTTATCTTGTGCCAAAAGAAGTTTTGTTCTGGGATGAAAACAAAAGTTCCTGGAGCTAAAACTGTTTTTCCCTTCCCCCCCCCCCATCTTTCTCCTCTCTTCTGAGGGATGGGGAGAAGGCTTTTGGGGGGTTTTTGAGGATTTTTGAGGTATTCTGGGAGGGGGAGAGGGGAACGGGGGTGTTTGGACCTTGCTTTCCATGTGTCTATGTGGACGGGTTACCATGGCAACGCTGGTCCCTGCTGGCCGGGGGTTGCCCCGTCCCAGTGGCAGTGGGGAATGCCCGCCAGTGCACCACGGGATGGGGCCGGCCCCACAGTCGCCAGTGCTGGGCTGGGGAGTCGCCCCGTGCTGTGGGGCCACCCGCAGCTGTGGCAGGCAGTGGCAGCAGCGGCCCAGAGCTGGTCCGTGCTGGCGCAGGTGTGGCCCCTCCGCAAACCGGCAGGGATGGCCACTGCCTCCCGTGTGGCTCACTCTGTGGGCGAGGCCCCGCAGCGGCGGCGCAGGGGCCGGCTCAGCTGGCAGCTGCCATGGGCGGAGCCCCCACTGGCGAGGCAGGTGTGGGGGGGGCCTGGCTCCCGCCGGCAGTGAATCGCCGGCAGACCTCGGCTCGGACTGCTCTCAGTGCTGCGCGCATGCGCAGTGGGTTTCCCACGCACATGGAATGTAGCGCCAGGCAGAGCTGGCCCTTCGCAGCCAGGGAGCCACCCCGTGTCAAATGGCTACCATTAGCACGAGCCGAGACAGGGCCAGGGCCCCCGGGACTCCCCGCGGTGCCCACGGGTAGCCCACATTCTTCCTCGGGCCCTCAGCCACGCTGCCATTTTGGCTCGTAGCAAGATCTCGTAAGGGGTGGTTCCCAGACACTGGCCACCTAACCCAGGGGTGACCTGTGCTCGGAAGGGGCTCCCCATAAAAAGCGTGATCGCCAAGGCCATTTTCTCTTTCAGGATTGTTGGAGGTCGAGGCAACACCTCTGCTCATCTCAGCGCTGGTTTTTCCAGCGGCGCAGGCAGACCTGCGACTCTAGCATCAGTGGCGAGGGCTGAAGACCACATTCTTCCATCAGCTGTGGTATTGCTTCCCTGGGAAAGGGGGGCAGTCGTTCAGCTTCCTTTAATTTTTCCGGTGATTTTCAGGAAGCCCTGGAAAGGACTCAGTGCCATCCTAGCTCCTTCCCTCACCAGCCGCTGGCCCCAGAAGAGATGAATTTGTCTGTCTTTGAGTTTTTATTGTCTTTTTGTGTGTGTGTATAGAATAACACTTGTGGTTTCTTGTGTGTGTGACTTTTTTTGTTCATTTTCTACTGGGTCTCTCTTGTCACTGTTATGCCTCCTGGGTGGAAAACCAGGACAAGCTTACAAGAGGTTTTCAGGGATAGCTACCTCTTGCTCTTAGCAATTCTTTCAGGAAGCTACACCCAGCATGAATATCTTTGAAAGGTACGACAATTGCACAGTTTACAAACTACAAACGAGAAACTATTTGTGCTACTCTGTCTCATCTAAAATTTGAAAAAATAACTGCATGCCTACATTTTTAAGTATCTCCTGAATAAAATCTTTCTTTAGTCAGTGTTAGTGTTAGTTAGTTTGCTTAATGCTATGCTGCCTATAATCAACGCAATTTTGTGGAATCATGTTTTAAAAAAGCAAGTAGTGATTTCAACCCATGAGTGAGAAAATTCTCTTTATCTGAATTGTGTGATTTTTAAAATGACACTACTTTTTGTTCATACTATTCTCTTATATACAGTTTTCATTATGACGGCTATATCAATTGAAAATATTTTTACTTACTTTCAGCAGTGAATAAATTAAAAGTTTATAAACTTGTAAGAAAAATGCTTGAAGGAACTTATTTAGCCCTGAGAAAGACAGTTCACTTCCAAGACTTGGTTCTCTCAGCCATCAATAAATGAACTTTGTATTGGGGGTTTTTTGAGAAGTTCTGGATCAGGGGAAACAGACAGAAAAGGCTTCATTATTGAATGGTGAAATCTTGTATGCAAAGCAGATTCATTTCAAAGAAATCCTTCCCATATCAAACAGAAGCTCAAGGATAGATTAAAACTACGACTCCACTACACTTGCCAAAAATTATCATGGGTATTCCTTTTCTTGTTGAATCATTACTACAGTTTGCTTCTTAAAATTCCATGAAATAGCATGAAATTTACTAAAAGGAAGTTACCTGGATTTATGAAAATTCTGACTTCACCTCAACTTAAACTTTTCTTTCTTAACACTACAAACAACATATTCTGAGGAGAAACATATTCCTTAACGTACTATAATTAGAAGGTAACGAAATCCACAACACAGGGCATAAAAATCAAACTTTTAATGGAGTCAGCTCCTTTAACTTTACTAAGTGATTAGAGATGAGGAAGGTGATCACACCATGTTGAAGAAATGATCTCTTCAACAGAAATTCAAGATCAAATGCAACTTTGAGTCCTTCTTACCCTTTTTTTTTCTGGACACATGGATCAAAAGGTGCTTGCTAGATTCTGCTATAAGTGAAGATTAGCGGTAATTTCACACAGGGCCTAAGCAAGATGGAAGCGACAACAAAAAATGACTACTGTAAAATACCAATTCTAAAATTCAGTAAAACAGAACTAAGCTATTGTTCAAAAGCATGAGATGTGTAGATCCCAACTACAGCAATTACAGCTAACCAAAGTAATGCCTGTCATCACCATACAAAAAGTCTAATATGTACAAAGTTAGATAATACTAATTTCCAAAGCCAGCAGAAGAAAGGAAGGAGGGAGGGACTATCCAGCAACTCCATCCCCTCTAAATACTGCTGGCTCCAACCTAGCAGGTCCACATCACAGAGTAACCATATAATAAAGAGGTATAAGCAAATGCTAGAGTTCAAGAGGTTTGTGAAAGAACAATTGTCCCAAAAAACCCCATGGAGTTTCAGAAACCCACAGAATACTTAGACAATTAGGTGATGTGTTATTTACTGCTACAGTTTGTGTCCTGCAACAGACTGTTGCATGTTTAGTAACATGAAAAAACAGACCTTGTCTCTTCCCTCACTCTGCAGTAGGTAAATAATATAGCAGATTATACAGACAGAGATTAAGCTAGGGATCAAACTAACTGATGTTAATCACTGATGTCATGACCAACTCATGCTAAAATAGACTGGAAGTGCAGATCTATGTTCTCAGCACATGCCTAATCCATTAGAAAAAGTCACCTAATATCATCAAACTTCCTTTCTGGCAGAGACTAAAATATATACTCACCTTCACACAGCTGGGAGAATTCCACTACATAAAGTCATGTATTATCCTGGATTCTTCCAAAAAAGAGAACAAGAAGCTATTGTTTTGTCAATTTTCTACAGCTGTGTGAATATCAGGTACATATAAATAGCCCAAAGCCAACTCTACTGAAAGACTGATACTAATTTACACTCTTTTGTTTATCCACATCCTCTCCAGGTGTCAACATATTGCAGGAATTCTAGTATAGCTTTGATATAGATTTGTGGAAACTTCTCTTAAAAGAATCCATCTCTCAGCATCAACAAGGATGATCTGAAGACTTACTAGAACCCAGAGTATTTTTCCAACTATTTCAGAAGCTTATGCAACTCCATGAACATGCATGTATCCTACAGTCAGAATTCACCTTCCCTGCCCTGCCCCTGAGAACTAACTCACGGCTTACCTGCTCAGGAGTTGCAGACAGCTTAGTATTTGTACCAGAAGTTAGCATCACTGCCATGCCACAGACAGGGAGATCAATGAAGAAACACAGCCATTCTGCTGCCAGAGTTCAGAACAAAATGAGGACTCTGGGCCCCATACTCCACACTACTTCAATTACTAAAGCCACATAAAGCAGGTACATAAGTGTAAGGAGTGCTCTGAAGAACCAACATTCTCTGACTCTATAAAGGAAATACAAATATAGTTTCACTAGCTGCAAAGCTATTAAATCAGTTTAGGATGTTTTTCTCAATTAAAAAACACCAACAGGATACAAAAATCTGAATGCCTACCTTTATGGGCTACACCACACACTTTCTCACCTGCCTTGTCTAGATTTCCTCTAGCACACTAAGAATATACTGTCCCAATATAAGTTGAATTGCTTTCATTTGCAGCAAGTATTAAAAAGTATTTTTAATACTTAAAGGAAGTCATCTTGCAGCATTAACTGCCACAGAAATTAATATGAGTGCGATTCTCTAGGACAGCACAATGAACTAGAAGACTACAGCAAATACTTATTATAGCCTCAGACACATTCACATTAATGGAAAAGGCAGCTTATTTTAAAACTGTTCAATCTTTAGAATATTTATCAACCAGGAATTGGCTAAAACGCAGTCAGAAATCCTGTGAACTAAGGGAAATTTCCAGTTCCAATTTTTTAACAGCAGGATGATTCACACATCAGGCACACCTCTGTTTGGGAGATTGCTGAATTTGCAGAAAGGATTCAACAGTACAATGTCACAGTTGCAATGCAGTAATAGTACTACTAACATATATTCCTTCCTGTAACGCTCACCCTTGCATATGCCCAGCCCAATTCCTCAGGCATAATATGCAGCTCCATTGCAACTTGCAACCCAACTAAACTATGTTCACACTGAACATCAAGGCCAACCTCCAGCTAATATTCAAAGTCTGCAGTGTAAATGTCTCAGGCTTCTAAACACTAATATGCACAATCTGCTCAGGTCCTCAGTTTTAGACCTGATCCCTCCCCAGTTTCTTAACCTCTCCTACCATATGTGTCAGACAAATAAACAGCAAAAAAACTACAAATTCTGTCCTTGACTTCCTTCTGTTCTTCAATTCCTTTTCCTGTTGTTATCACACAAAGTCCAAGGTTCTACTTCACTTACAGTCAGACCATAGAGCTTTGGCCACAAGGTAATGGCCATACAATAAATATCTACCAAGACATAATCCAAAACAGAGGTTCCCTAGCCCTTCTGCAACATCCTTTCCACTCAGCAATATTGTTGTACATTTTGTCTTCATGATCTGCTAAGTGAGAATGGCAAGCAAGTAAGTCACAGCACAAACCCTAGACATGTAAGCAAAGATACTGTTCTACTATCTGCAAAAGTCACCAGCAGATTAAAAAATATATCTTTCAAGCACACTGTTCCATTTTTGTTAGTCTTTAAGTCTAGTACAAGTATGAAGACTTTACAATTTACTATTGCTCTTTGTAATGGGTATTTGGCCCAAGAAATTCCCTAGCTGAAGGGCAAATTTCATCCGACTGATGTTCCTTGCATCCTCACCTTCCAAAAGGTGGGAAATATATAGATGCTGTTGCAGATTAATCAGTGATATCTATTTAGTTGGGCAAGAAAAATAGGATTCTATGTTCAGTCAGACAGAATCCCTCACGCATATGATCACATTTGAATGAATGTTCAAGAAAATAGTAGGCAAGAATCTACCGATTCTATTGAGAATTAGAAATAGAGAAGAAAGAGAGAGATAGTGGAGCCCTCACAATGCAACTAACACAACCAGCAATTTGAGCTAAGTCTGCTATCACATAAACACCTGAAAAACATATGTT
Source organism: Neodrepanis coruscans (assembly GCA_013400695.1). Classification (NCBI taxonomy): domain Eukaryota; kingdom Metazoa; phylum Chordata; class Aves; order Passeriformes; family Philepittidae; genus Neodrepanis; species Neodrepanis coruscans. The sequence goes on from VYZS01105067.1 coordinate 32,201, forward strand.
TTTAACATAACAATTTTGTTTTAACCCCACAATAAGCGTCAACAAGCTTCCTATTTCTGTGGCATTTCCTTATAAATGCATTAGCCTCTTCACACCTACATTTTCAGATCCTTAGCCTAGCCAAACTATCAGCCTTCCTAAAGGTATTTCTTCGATAGTATTAAACCTGAAAGGTCATTGGCCTTCAGAAAATTGGTGTACCAAAACCATTCTGCCTACAGTCACACAACCTAGTAGTTTTACATCAAGTTTTACCTGTTTTCACCTTCTTTTCTCCTGCTAATCTTTCCTGCACATCAAGTGTTGGTAAGCAAGTGCTTACGATGTCATTTTGATCAGAATCTATTTCTGCACTATTTGGTTAAAATCTATCTACTGCACCACAAATAGTTGCCATTCAAAATTTCTTAAGACCTTCCAACCAATCCAAGCAAAAAAAAGAAGGCAACTTTTCAATGAGCATTGGAGGTTCTATTTTTATGAGTGCACTGGATTCATAACATTATGAAACTGTGCAAGGCATTTGAATTTGTCTGACTGCATCTGGTTTATTTTAGTACTGATCTATCTTCCCCTTGTTTTAAAAATGTTACAAAATTGCAGTGAAAGGGAATTCTCATTTATTTTCTGTCTGCAATTATTTATGCCAAATAAAAACAGCAGAGACAAAGTACATCAGCTGGAATCTTTTTTCCCACATTTTTGCATAAACTTTCAAGCTGAGGGAAGGGACAAACAAATGGAGAAATGCAACATCCTCCTAATGAAATGCAATGTTTTAGACAATGCTCTTAAAGCTTCCCTTAAGCTTCCTTCAAATCCCTCCATAGGAACCAGAAGGAAGGCATTTCTCCTTAGTGATCTGGTCTGGGTATATTTCTCCACATGTGATGCTGAAGTGAATGAGAGTCAACCATTTTCTCTAGCACATAACATAGAAAGCAAATGAGCAGAAAACACAACATACAATCAAAGCTAACACAACTCTATTTACATTTAAACCCATCTTTACTTAGAGAAAATTAAATCCTTTCACAGGCTTTATGAGGAACTGCATGGTTTAACCTCAAATTCTCTTCACAACATATGTGAATCTAGCACTTTGGACAAGGGTAAGGCTGGCCAGATCATACATCTACATTAAGACCTTCAGCAGGACACGCAAAGAGTAACAAAAAAGGTGGCTACTCAACTTATCCAATGTTTCTTCTTAGCAAAACAGTATTTCAGACTGTGAACATACACCACTAAAGGAACAAACTTAGAAAACACATTATCAAGCACTGAGATTATTTTGACTGCTGACAAATTATTGTCATTATTCTATCTCTAAAAACTATTGCTATCCACCTAGTGACTTCTACAATATCATTTACATACAAAACTAAGTTTAGTTCTTAGTAAATTACATTCTTCCACTTCAAAGAACCATTTCATAAAGTATCACCCCTTTATATAAATGAAGTAATACAGAGACACACAAACCTTTATCAGCAATAGTTCTGTGACAACTTTTTTCCTTTGAAAGACACCTATTCACCAGATAACACTTAAGTACACAAAAATTCTCTAACAAACTAACCCTCAACTAGCTCTACAATATACCGTAATACCACCGTGTCACTCACACAAGGTTTCAACTATGAAGGTAAAAGCCTAAATACAGGCATCCACAACATATATGTACTGGTGAACACTTACTATTTTTTTTCCCCATTATGCCACTATTCCATTTGAAGGCTCCACTTGCTAAGTATCCGTTCTAAGCTCTGCAGGGCTGTTATCATTGGTAGATGAATAATCTGGACACAAACATTTTGTAATTTCACACACAGGCAAGGTGACAAGCCAGTGTCTACAACAGCATTCATAGAAGAAAGTGAATACGACACTAATTAAAGCACAACAGAAGTGGAGACTCAACTGTTTAGATTAGGTATTTTTTTCATGGTGTATCAAAAAAAGACTTGGGAATTCAAAAAGAGTAGAAGACAACAGCTGTTTTCTACAGCAGTTAGTCATACAATTAATTTACAGCTCCAAATAACATGCTGGGCCTGTCATCACATCAGGATTTGTTGAGTACAGGTTCCAGGACAATTGCAGAGCTTGCTTAGCCTCATTTCTCCATACACTGTATGTTGTATCCTCACGTCACCCCCTCTCAGACAAGACTACTAACCTGAACTTCCACAGAACCCTTTCAAAATATTTCTGGAAAAGCCATGAGTAATGAAGATCCACTCCATGACAGAAGATCTTGTACATTAAGATCACTTCAAACTCCAGTAAGATGGGGGACTTTGAGTACCACCTTTAGGTTAAAAAGTATCTAGAGAATCAAACTGACAGGGACAGAATCAGATCTAAGAAAAAATGAGCTAACAGAGATTTACAGACCTTGAAACCACTGTAGTCACAAACCATCATATGACCAAAAAACTGGAGATGATATAGGAGCTGCAAAATCAAGAGACAAAATGATTTACCATAAGAGACTTTACATATTACATTGGTGGAATTCTTTAAGTGACTAAAGTCATTTGCATGAGAGATCCAAATACCTTTATAGAGAAACTGAATCACATACTAAACAGCTCTTCACTGTCCAAGATATCAAAAAACCCAACAGCTGAAAATTCAGGCTACGCCAGTGCAAATTAGAAATATGACTTCCTTAGGAAGAGACAATCAACCATGCCAGATATTAAAGGTAACTTCCAAAAATAGCTGCAAATACTTCACACTCATGTCTCCACATTAGAATTCATTTAATACAGAAGATATACTTAGTCAAGCATCTCTGAAAGACAGACTTTTATCGATGTAGGTTACTGCTCTCAGATAACTGAAAATAACCTATACATGAATCAGATTAGACTGTCCAAAGATCCCTTATGTTCTTACAGTCTACTACTTCAGTTTTGTCTAAACCCAAGAAAATAAACCAACCTTTAAGTATAGATTTTTACAACTACCCACAGCTTAGCACAAAATAAGAAGGGAAATACTTTCTTTGCTAAATCATCAGTATATTTTTTCATATCTACAAGCTCCTCTAAGATGAAATATTTGAGTACTAGTCCTTTCAACAGTGAAATTGGATGAGACAGGCAGAAACAGATTTGGTTTTAAGTTAAAAATAAACAAACAACAACAATGAAAGAACAATTTTGAGAGCAGGACCTCTTAGCATTTTCATTGCAAAAATTTCCTTAGCATTGATCCAATAAAATACCGTTTAAGAACTTGAACTAGGACTGCAACCCTCAGAGATTCAAGCAAAAACTGTTATATCCTTGATTTTTTGTTCAAGTTCCTCCGCCCTAATTTTGCCAATATATGAACACTGACACACAAGCATATTTTTCAATTAGCCAAACTGGGCAAGAATTAACTTCATAAGACTATTTAAAACAGTTATAATGCAGACACATTTTTGTCTTTTCATCTGCCACATCTGTACACTCTTGTGTCTTGGATAGCTCTTGGGTTTCTGCCCAGAAAAAAGTAAACTCTTACAACACGCTTGGAACACTATGAGGAGGGAGAAGATCAGGAGGAATAGAAAAAGAAGAGGGAACCTTAAGACAACTAGCAAGAGTAAGAGCCTAAGCTTCTTCAGAGCTGCCTCAGAGTCCTGACACAGTTAAGAACCCTTCTTAGCAGCAGCAAAATGAATTGCCCATCCACTACATATAACAACTATAAACTTCCCATCTGTTTTGATGGACATACCACTGTGAGCCAAGAAAAGTGAGTAGCACAAAATCAGTCTGTTCTGCTCTGTCAGCACTTGAGATAAACATCCACTCAGAAAGAGTGTCCTGAAACCTGATCAGGATACACACACTTGTCCTGTAACACATGTACAGACCCTGCGTACTTAAAGACCGTATTTATATAGGGGTATTTTACCAACAAATTCCTCTCAATGTACAGTTACCTTCACTACTCTTTCAAAGTATTCCAATAACCAGACTACACTGAAACGGGAAATTCCTGCAGTATCTCTATGTATGGACAATTTTGGATAGTCAGAGTAATGCATTCACTCAGAAATTGCTTTCAGCTTGGGGTGCATTTGTTACTATGCATTTTTTGGGACTTCAGCATATGAGGGGGATGAGAGGAGGAAAGACCTAGAAGCTGGAAAACACTAGGGTAAAAGGTAAAATAATGTGATTTTTCCCATACAACGGTTTGAATTTTAAATGAAAACTCCATTTCAAACTTAATATACTACATTAAATTTTAAAAAAAATGTAAAAATTAAGTAGTCTGCAGAAAATTCTTTATATTGGGTTGATGTCAATTTTTTACTTTATTTTACCTTTCAGCATTTAGTCAAATTAAATACATTTTAAAAGCCCCAAAAACTAAGCTATTCACACATCCCAGGAATGTCCCTCAAAGAATGGTGTGAGTCTTACATTTAGTTCTACAACTTCCTTTGCTCTAACATATGAGAATGAGAAAATATATAGCTGGATAATGCACACATGTACCAATGTATCCTTTTTTTGTACCACTTACAGTGTCTTCTTCGGTATTTTGGATCACAATATTGTGGAGACTGTTTGCAAGTTTTTGTTCCATGGTTATACTGGACATAACACATTAGTAAAGATCCCTGATCCCTGCTCCCAAACCCTATGCAATACAAACAGTAAGCAAAATATTTCAACTAACTGGCAGAGGGACCTAAAAGCACTTATACCCACAGTAGTCATAACAATATGGCAGAGAAACTGCAGGGGTGAAAATTATAGACCTGCATTTAATTTCAGTTATGCACAGCATAAAAATGGGTTTCGGGGAAGAAAAAAAAAAATTATTCCTTAATGAAAAGAGTCTGTTCCATTTATGCAAGGCCTGCAAGCAGTAGGCATGTACAAATAGGAAGGACATGAGACCACTGGGTGACTGGTGACACCACAGAACAACTGTTCTTGTTTTAACATACAAAATATATATAGTAATATATAAATATATACAGAGTCTTGTGAATACAGTCACATCCTCACACTGGCAACTTATATATTTAAAAGTGCGTAAAGCAAGAAAAATATCTGATATTATTTAAATTTGTATCCTACCTTATCTGAGAGAAAGTGATTAAGTTAAATATTGTATGGCTTAATAACTGAAGCACTATGAGATATACTAAGTACAATTAATTGCTTCTACCTATAATGAGAATACACTAATGTTAACATAAATTGACATAACTGCCTCTCTCCCCCTTAAAAGTCTTTTTTAATTCAAATTAAGCTCAAGACACAAGAAGCAAAAATAACTTCTTTCATACAGCTGCCTACAGAAAGTAACTAGAATGAATATATCTACTATAAAAATTAAATAAAAGGACACTATTTTTGACCACAGTCAAACCACAGATTAAATCTGATACAGAAACAACTACTTGCTGGATGTCTATTTCCACTTATAAATTTCTTTTCTTAGATTTACAAGGGTCAAGTGCAAGCACTGTAGGAGATTCCTATGTGAACTTTATCTGCAATTTGATCCTTGCATAGCATGCTGTCTAAGCATTACACTGTACTATAATTTAATACTTGACATACACTTCAGCAGTTATAAATGATGAACTATTTAAAAGTATATGACTGTGACCCAGAGACGTACAAAAGCATTCAAAACAGCATTTTATTTTGCACTGGGGAGAGAAAAGACTGAATTGGGGAAGGCCCATAAAAACATAAAGAAGTGGTTCATGACTAAAGGATTAAAAAAACCGGCCATTGCCATTTTAAAAATAAGTTGTGTACATCTGATAAACAGCCATGGCCGAAACTGAGACTATGAAAATGTATAGGTATCTCTCTGGTTTTTCCAGAAGCTTTCACAGCACTAGAGGAATTAAAAAATCCAAACCTTAACGTTCCATTAACATGCCAGCCCTTTCCAACCCTCTAAAGCATGATATTTAATGATGTTAGCTGAGAAAACAGTGTGAAGGCCCAGTAAAAGACACATATTATGTGTTTAATTTCAAGGTGGGGGTTGGGTTTGCTCCTCCTTTTCTTTTCAAATAAACATGACCAGTTATGCAACCCACTGTACAATCTTTAAAAAAATTGCCCCCTCCCAAACCTTCCCATGTAGAGCCTACAAAACACGCACAAACCACGAACTGGTTGTTCAGCAGCATCTCCTGCAAGATTCGAAGCTATCAACGTTTAAGACACTTTCCACATTTATGTTCAGCACCTTGTAGCACACATCCAACTTCCCCTTCGAATAATTTCACCAAGGTACATGAGCTTTTAACCAGGACTGGAGAAATACTGGCAACTGCTGATGGAGGAGCAGGGCGAGGACGCGGGTAAGCAGAAGGTGTAATTATTTTCAGACGAGCTAGAGGGGGTTACAGATTAATTTTGTCTCACCCTTGTTTTCCACTCTGGAATACTGTACTTGGCTGTATACCTGCGAGTGTTATCCTTCAGTCCCCAAATAGTCTTCGACACCTGATGCTGGTTTTCGTGGATGAAACTATACAGGAGCGGCTCTCGGAGACGGAGCCCCTTCTGCACACACAAGGCGGGAGGGGGGGGAGAAAGGCAAATCGCCTCTACGCTTCGGTCTCCATAAAAGGGGACCGCTGCTTCTACACAAGCGCACGAAGCGGCAGCGGCTTTGTTTTCGGTTCCCGAGCGCAGCGGAGCATTTGATGTGTGTGCCCAAGGTGGCTCCTTCCTCCGGCTCCCCTGGGAGATGCCCGCGGCGCAGCGCCGAGCTCGCCAACCGCCCGCATCCCGGCTGCAGCACTGCGCATTCACCGACCTGCCGCTGCCGGCCCCGCACGGGGGCTGCAGCCGCGCGTCCCTCCCTGATGGCGACCGGGGGATGCGGCTGCCGGAGCCCGCCCCGATAGCAGAGGGCGCGCAGCTCCTCGCCGAAGCCCCATGCCCCGCCGGCCTTTTCTCCGCGGTGCCCGGAGGTGAGCGGGCGAGGCGCACAGGATGGGGGGTCCAGCACGGCGCTGAACCCAAAGGAGGGAAGCGCCGCCGCGCCCGCAGCCCCCCGCGGGAGTTACATAACAGCGACAGCGGGCTGCGCTGGGCTAGGCGCCCCTCCGGCGGGGGCGGGCACCCACCGGGGCCGTCAAGCCCCCCAGCAGCGCCGCCAGCGCCCCCTCCCCTCGCGCCTTCGATATCCGAGCGGCGATCGATCGGCGGCGCGATCAGACGGAGTGAGCGGGCACGACGTGCAACCCCACCCACCCCCAGGAGAGCGCAGCTCGCCTCGCCCGACCCCGGGAGAGCCTCCCCCGCACTCACCACCGTCTGTTGAGGGGCGGCAGGTCTCGGTGGCTCTGGCCCGGGCTCCGTCCGATGTTCTCGGGAGCAGCCGCTGCTGTCCGGGCCGGCACGGCGGTTGCAGCGGCACCGCCCTCCCCGCGCGGGNGGGGCCACGAGCGCGCCGGGCCCTCTTCCCGAGGGGGCGCGCGCTGCCGCTGGGCCTCCGCTTCCCGCTGCGCTCCGGCAGGTTTGGGGCCGGGTTGCCGCTCGAGGTCGAGAATTTGGGGTTGTCGACATAATATAAAACCGTGTGGAGACTGGGCTGCATGGGGCAGTGGGCATTCCATAGGAGAATTTCGCCTTCTCTCTGCTTGCCTGGTCTGGCAAAGCGGAGAGGCGCGGCCGCCAACCTTGTCTGGAGCTTCCAAAATCCTAGAGCACAGAAGCAGTTCAGTAGTCGGCAGAACCCTTGTTCATTCTTCTTCGTGAATTTCAACCAGATTCCAATGACCCCGCAGAGCTCGGTGGACTGTAGCTTGATAGCCGCTGGGCTGGAATGAAGTTAAAATAATCTGCCGAGGTGGTGGAGTCACCGTTCCTGGAAGTGTTTAAAAGGAGACTGGATGAGGCACTTAGTGCCATGGTTTAGTTGATGAGATGGTGTTGGTAATATGTTGGACTTGCTGATCTCAAAGGTCTTTTCCAACCTAGTTAGTTCTGTGATTCTGTGAAGGAGGGGAAGAAAGCAAAATGCTGGTGTGCAATGGAGTCTACATTTTAAAAATGCAGGAGAGATAAACGGCCAACTTTTTAATTGATCATTTCCTATACTTGTCTCAAGATGCACAGCAATAGTTTGCGAACTACTACAAAACTAGCTGATAAACTCTGATTTCAGTAACCTAGGACATTTATTGAAATGACACAGAACGTCATAAAGGGCCATTCTCTGCAGGGCTGCTCTTAATCCCTTTGTCCCAGCCTGTACTGGTACTCCGTAGTGAAACTAAACATGTATTCTTGGTAGGCACATACATTCAAACACATTTCTACAACACATACGTGAATATACACACATGGACTGCTACGCAGATCAGTACATCCAGAAACACTCAGCACCGACACAAAAGGAGCCAATGGGCTCATCTTTTTGCCCTTTGGCTAATCAGGATGAAAGTCCATTAGTAGGAAATCTATGTATACGTATAATACGGATTCCTCCAGTAGTTGAGCTTAGATACTCAGTCTATCCCCAGATCTACAGCACCCCTCACTGCTGTACCCTGGACATTTAAACTCCCAAGACTTGCAATTCCACTATGGTTGCACTTACAGACCTCGCTCACAGATATACACTACGGATTGGCTGATACCTCTATTCCTGATTTCTCCTAGACATAGGAGCCCTACTCCACTGGCTGGTGCAGACCTCCTCACCCACAGGAGGACTCACGCTATGGCTCTCTGAGTAGTTTGGCTTAGGCATGCAGTCTGTTCAGTAACTGGCCATGGATCCCAGGTCTCCCCTGTTGCTGACACCAGGACTAACTGTTCCCTAGATCCCATAGTCCCACTCCAGCTGCTGGTTCAGATTTCCTTGCACACAGCAGCACATAAACATGCATGCTGTGGATTTTTCCTGAACATACAACACCTGATATCTTGGGCCATCCCTCCAACCTGGATCATTGTTCTCCCCAGCTGCCTCCCACACAGATACATACACACATGCTGTCTCTCAGCTGACCCTTAGATCTTACATTTTCTCCATCAGTTGGCATACACTCCCTGGTCCCTTTGGAAGCCAGCTTCTCCAATTGCCTTATTTCCACTTATTACACTTCCTTCCCAAGCTTCCTAATCTCCTTTCCATCTAGTTTGGCTTTATATTTGCACTCACACTTGGTCCAATAGCTTGCACCTCAGACACATATGAGCACTGATCTGCAGTGCACTTGTTTTTACTCACTTCAGTCTCTCCAACTGATGACCCTGCTAATATGCAGGCCCTATGATCCCTGATCTGACTTTAGTTGCTGACACTTAGACATCTGTACAATCACATCCACATGGAACAGAGGCACCCTCATTCAGGAAAATAGGTAGAAATGGAATTTAAGAAGAAGGCAGGACAGCAGGTGATGACTAGGTGCAGGGCATGGTCAGACAAGCATATTGACCAGCAACTTACTTACACATGAACAACCCCTTTTGTCCTCTTAGGCCTCTATGACCAACACTTGTTCCTCTCCAAGCCAAGGTGCACCCTCCCATCCTCTGCTTTTGGTTTGTCCCCTAAACATGCCATAAGAAGTCTTATGCAAACCCAAGATTCCCTGAATGTTCAGACATGATATCTGAAAACGTTTTTCTACCAAGAGGGTGGTCAAACCCCCGAACAGGCCTCCTGTAGAGGTTGTCAATGCCCCATGCCTGTCAGTGTGTGAGGCATTTGGACAATGTTCTTAATAACACGCTTTAAATTTTGCTGAGCCCTGCAATGATCAGGCAGTTATACTTGATGAACATTGTAGCTATTCTATTCTATTCTATTCTATTCTATTCTATTCTATTCTATTCTACTCCACTGCATCCCGTACTGTGTGTGTTATACCCTTTAAACAGTAGCCCCCACTTCAGCCCATAAGTTTGTCTGGGGAGCCTTTCCAGTCTCACCTAGTGGGTTTCAGGCCTGGATGACAAGCATCAGTTCTCTTTTGTGACAGTCCTGAGAGACATTGGGAACCTTTTTTCCTGAGCTCTTCACAAGGATGGAGGTTCCCCTGCTTGATATTGTTGTTCTGTGCTACATTTAGTGTGTGAAGATGAGCTTTTTATCAAATAACCTAACAGCAAACACTTAATTTCTGGTCACACTTTGAAGAACCCCGTCCTCAAATTAAGAGGGTTTTAGAGGTTTAATTTAGCAATTTAAGTTAATTTATTAATTTAATTCCTAGTCCTAAATTCATAATTTTAAAAATGTGACATCATGAAGTTTTGGTATAGACAAATGAGTCACAAAAAGAAATCAATGATACCTCAGGGCAAGTATGTGCTGCCAACCTAATCCTCACTAGCCTCCTTTCCACCCTTCATAGTCTGCCAGGTACCTCACTCTGCAGTGGAATGATTGGGATGAGATAAAATGTTAAGTCCTTTATTTGATTTTTCAGCTGTTGTTTTTGTTCAAGATGCTTGTCATTTACACCTCCCAAACTAATTTTTGTAAAAGTCTAGTGTAAAACCACAAAAGCCCATTTTAGAATTATCTGTATTTGGTTTACATGGCAGGGTTTTGGTAGCAGGCAGGCTACAGGGATGGCTTCTCTGAGAACATGCCACAAGCTGCCCCCGTGTCAGAATGAGCCAGCTCCGGGTGGCTCCAAGATAGATCGTCTGCTGGCCAGAGCTGAGTCTGGTGGTAGCGCACTGGGATACCGTATTTAAGAAAGGGAAAAAATGCTGCATAATAGCAGCAAATGAGAAAGAGGATGGTACAGACAACTTTTCAGACCTCAAGGTCATTGAAGAAGGAGGGGGAGGAGGTGCTCCAGGCATCACAGCTGAGGTTCCCCTGCAGCCAGTGGTGAAGACCATGATGAAATAGCTGTGCCCCTGTAGCCCATGGAGCAAGTAACCACCCTGCAGCCTGTGGAGGAGCAGGTGGATGCTCCCTGAAGGAAACTTTGAACTTATGAAGGAAAAGCCTGTGGTGGAGCCAGCTTCTTACAGGATCTATGACCCCATGGAGAGGAGCCCATGATGAAGCAGGTTTTCTGGCAGGATCTGTGATTCCATTTGGAGACCACACTGGAACAGTCAGACTGTTTGTGGAAGACTGCACCCCATGGAATAGACTCATACTGGAGAGTTCGTGAAGAACTGCAGCCCATGTGATGAACCTATGCTGTATAAGTTTGTGAAGACTATTTCCCATGAGAGGGACCCCATGCTGGGGGAAGAGTATGAAGAGGAAGGAGTAGCAGAGAAAAGACATTATGAACTGACCTGAACCCTTATTTCCCATCTCACTGCATTGCTCAGGAGGAGGTGATAGAGAAGTCTCTGCTCTTCATATTGGAATAAATTTAATTCATTTCCCCACACTGAGTCTGTTTTGCCCGTGATGGTTATTACTGAGTTGTAACCCTGTCCTTGTCTTCACCCATGAGCCTTTTTCACATATTCTTTTGAGGCAGGGAAGTGATAGCATGGCTTGGTTGGCACCTGGCAGGCTAGCCAAAATTAACTCACTGTATTATCACACTACCTTAATAAAGTAATGTAACTTTGGATTCATCTTAATCCTGTGTACAAATTAACTTCTATATTTTAAAGCAAATTTGGCAGTTCTTCTTTATCTGCATTCATTTTCATTTTTAGCTCAAGAATGCTATCACCAGGTCCTGTGTGTGCCTTTTTTTTTTTTTTTTT
>VYZS01105068.1:11393-27580 GCA_013400695.1 Neodrepanis coruscans
ATCATAATTCATCATGATAACACAGTACTATAGCCAATACTATACTCAAAAGTTAATTTCTAACTGGTCTTCAGATCATTGTTTTTAGACCACTTAGAAACTTGTTCTCAATGAAGCAGGCACATGCAGAAGTAGAAGATATGTTAGAAGAGAATTTAGGAAAGCTGTTGGTCATCTCCAGGAAAATTAGTCAAGCATTCTATCACCTAACCTTCCCAGGATTTCATTTATCTCACTTCAAACAGCAGCTATTCACATTCATGAAGATTTTCAACTGATAAATCACACACCAAAAGTCTAAATTGCCCACAGCTTGTTTCCAGTCTCAGGCTCACAGAAATACAGCCTTTCTCCAGGTTTTTTTTAGATTTCTGGATCTCATACCTAGCTGCCATGAGGGAAAGAAGACCTGTCCCACAGTCAGGGAATCCAACAAAGCACACATTTATTTTGGATGCTTATTGTTTCTTTTCTCTCTTGGAAGAGTATTCAAGACATTTGGGTTAGAATTCACTGACTGTGACAACTGGGACAATGAAATGTTTTATTTGTTCTTGGAAGAGAAAGTTAAACTGTTTCAAATACCTTGGGTAAGGCACGGCGCCATTACACCCAGCTCAAAGACAGTTTTCAATAGCTGAGCACTGAAGCTGATTCCAAAAAAACATTCCTTTCTCACACGAGGCGTGAACTTTTCTCAGTCCTTCTATTTGATTAAACAACCAAGACTATTATGGCTAGATAATGGAGATGGCAAAGATGCCCCATCCCAGCACCAAGAGACCCACAACCATTCTAGAGAACTGGGAGTCTGAAGACCCAGACCCAGCAACAATGGGTCCTTTCAAGGAAGCATTTCCCCTCAGGGGCTGTGCCAAGAGCCCAACCTTTCCTGTGTGGCTGCCGCCTTATTGTGCGATGTAGAGTATCTGCTTCCTGGGATATATTTGCTTTTGTGGTATGGATGCTCAATAAAAGGAGGCAATGACTTTTTTTCCTCTTCCTCTAAATTCTTGGAAAATATTTTTGAGGTTAACATAAGAACATTTGAATCAAATGTCTCTTTGCCTGCAGGGAGATCATCAAGAACGATGAAACAACCAGATTCATTACAAGAGATGAACTTTGCTCTAAAGTTTAGACATTTAACTGTTGTTTCCTCAGAAGCACACACAGCTATGACCTCAGCAGTCATACTCATCATAAGCAAGCAATCAGCTTTCATGTCTTTCCCATCCTAAGTATGACTTAGTACCTTTCACTCCTTTCAGCCAAGCCTTCTCAAAGCACCAGTGTTTCTTCAGTTTCCGGGAGTCACAATGTAAAGCTCAGATTAAGTTCAACTACGTAAATGCTAAATGCAGATATGAGAGTATCTTCCAGAATAACAGAAATAGCACCAAATCATACTCACTTCTAAAAATCGACTGTGTTAGGAAAATCTATACATTGAACCTGGGGTTTCTAATGTTTACTGAAAGCACATTTTTTTCAAAATATTAATAATATATTTACAAAGAGTCTTAAGTATGTTGCACATTCACTTTACTTAGATCAGAAACATTGCAAGGAAAGAGTTCTCTTTTCTTGTGTTCAACCAACCCATCAATCCACAGCAATACTATGCATGCCAGAAACTGCCAGGACTCTAAGTATCATATAACACTAAATATCAAAGTTAAAAGGTTGTATAAAAGAATTTAATAAGATGTCACGTGTGACAATGTATTTGCCTTGATCTCAAATTACAGTAACTGAAGTAAGTAACAGAAAAATCTGCAAAAAAGTTCCCTTCAGAGAGTAGACAACAAAGTAGAAGACAATTTTCTTATGCACAGGAATTTATACAACCTGACAATGGTGAATTTACTCTCACAACTACCATATGAGGTGAGATGAGAAAACCAAGGAGGAAAAGTTTCACTCTCTTTCCATGGAGAAAAGTTTGACAAAGACAAGAAGAGAACAAACATACAGGACTAACATTTTACCCAATGCCTGCACGTAAAACTTGGCCCATGCCCATCTGGCTACTATGTTCCAGTCATTCAGAAAAGTCCTACAAACCCAGAAGAGTCTTAGCTATTTAGTAAACAGTTATATTTCAGTAAAGGACTTCTACAACAATCCATGAAATTAAATTAATTCCTGCAGCCTACTACAATACATTTCTTCATTACCTTAAACAGCTCTGTTTAAATGTACTTTGGAGTGCTTTTGTGCCTCATGGGAATGACTTCCACCACATCAGCAGTGGGAGGCACCTCCTGTATAATGGAAACCGACTGCAAAAATCTGACATGGGATCTCCCTTTAACTGCTGCAATCTTCTCACCACTAATGACCATCAGTGCTTCTCCTGTAAGTAATAGCTTTTGCTTATCACTCCATTTATAGTTAACTTTTATCCTGCATGCTTACCTTAAAGGTAAGCATGTCTACAGCATTATGTCTACATTTGAGATAACCTTTTAAAATTTTTCCTAGCCTACAAAATTTCTTATAACAGTACTAACAGATGTAACTGTATCCATCTTCTCTGCTGAGAGTAGGAAAGTTAGCTTTCTTAACAGTGACTGAAATATTTCAAGCAAATTAAATGTATCAAGGAGCAATTTTTCCTCAAGCATTGACCTCACTAACTGAAATATCACCACTGTCTAGCCAAATATTCTGAAGCAACCTCTTCACAAATACTTCTGGTTCAGATGCTTGACTCAGATTTCCCCCATCAGCATTGTTTTTTCATAAATGTTAGGTGAAAACAGAGGTCATCATCCTAAGGCACCACTAAGGACTGACATAATATTTCACATACAATAAAAGCCCACGTAGCTTTTACTCTGTACCCTTTCTATCAAAGCTACTGAAGAAAAGAAAGCAGAGCTGAAGGCTAAAAGAGCAACAAAACAACAGTCCAGAAAGGTCAGACCAAATGTGCACTTCCCCAGCATCCTGAAGAGCAGCAGTCAAGGAAATAGCACAGGTAGTCACACAGTGATGCTCCTCGGTGCACACCCTCCAGTCCCAGGGACTTGTCGTTTGAGAGCTGCATAAGCCAAATACCCTATCATTTTATTTAATAGTAAATGGATTTTACTTGGGGTTTTTAAAATTATTTTGGGATGCATTTTAAGCTTGGCAACATTCTGCAAAGAACTCTTCAGTTCACAGAAAAGGATTTTGACCCTCAAGCTATCAGTTTGAGCTGAAGCCTCCCACTTCTTCTATTTGAAGGGATAATAAAGTCATGCCTTATTTACTCCCTCCCTCATAAAAACGGTTCTTTTATAAACTGTTCACACCCTTTAATCTTCCTCAACTAATAGTTTCCCTTCCAGAGGTCGTTCCAATACTTCGAAAGATACTGACAAGGATGATCAATGTCTCTTCAGTAGCTGCAAATGTCCCATTCCCTGTAAGAACCTGCATGTGACAAATAATACATTCATGCCACAAGTAAGTAAGAAAATAGCACATTACACAAATAGCTTTTGATGTGCACCTTCAGAAAATACTTTTTGTTGGCCCGTTGCTAAATTGAAGAAGTTCACCTTTTGTAAGGCTCCTTTTCTTTGGAGACTGTTCCACTGGAGAAGATATGGTCACAAAAAAACCATGACTTATATTGCAAACAAAAATTAAAAGTTGTGGGTGAACTAAGGAAACTTAAGAAATCAAGAACCCAAGTAGGCTTTCAACCACCAGAGACTGCACAACAGTGGTTTTCCAAGTGCTTCAGTTCACTCAGACACATGCCCTTCATCACAGGCTGATCTCATCCAGGCTCTAGATGGCCATTGCAGCAGCACAACTCTAGAGGACAACAAATAGGCAGGAGCTGTTTCATCCACACACTTGGCATTGAAAGGCTGGTTGTCCAAACTGGTCTCAACACCGTCACTCCTTTCACAACACAAGTCCTCAATATTACCAGTATCAAGGCTCAGTAGGCTGCCTCTACCAATAAAACATGGCTGTGATGCCCAAAAGCAATGTCAAGACCCTCTCTTGAAACACCACTTAATGTTTTTGTGACCCTCACCAAATGGACCAACTGCAGACAGGGTTAATCTAAAGAATGCACTCTGCAAGACTGCACTTTGATAGCCCTTTTATGTTTGAA
Source organism: Neodrepanis coruscans (assembly GCA_013400695.1). Lineage (NCBI taxonomy): Eukaryota > Metazoa > Chordata > Aves > Passeriformes > Philepittidae > Neodrepanis > Neodrepanis coruscans. The sequence goes on from VYZS01105068.1 coordinate 15,520, forward strand.
TTACCAGTTGGTCTGAAAAGAACTTTTTGCTGGCTTGTCAGATCTGGAGTACTGCTCTAGTGAGAGAAGCTCCACTTTCAGACAGCAGCACTCTCAGCCAAAGATCACTCATGCCAATGGAACAACGCTCTGAATTCACTGGGCTTTGGATCAAGTCTTCATAACCTAGTGACAACAGCAGATATGTTAAGAACTCTCCATGCCTCTACGATAAAAATAGTCCCCCCCTGTATGAAAAACAGAGGTAAGAAAACTTATCCTTCTCCTCAGACAAAAAATAAAAAACAGAAACAGGACTTTTCAGGTAATGAATCTGTACCCAAAAGTTACACAGTTCAATAAATTCTATTACAGGGTAAAGTCAGGCAGGTAATGCAACTGAACTGCTCACACTGCACAATCTCCACAGTGCAGGCCAACCATTACCCACGTCACTGAACTTTCAGCTCCTAATATCTACTGCTGCACTAAATGTAGCCTCTGGAAGATAAGCTCTTGCTATTGTTGATGTTAAACACCATGACAGATCTAAAGGACAGAGTTCATAAGGGCAACTGTACTCTTCTTCATTGACCTGGAGACATGGTATGACAGCAAAATGCACAGGATTGATTCAAGTGTCTTCACACATTCCAGTTATCTTACCAATCAACTGCTGAAGCACAAGGAATAGCTGGATCCTTGGTTTTGTCATGCAGTCTAATGCAGACAGTCAAAAGCAATTATAAGAATGGATTAAAATAATTATATATAAGACAGCATGGCTATACTGGCAGTTGGAGTTTCCACTTTGCAATGGGTCCATCCTCACTTAGACTCTCTGTACTGCTGAATATACCATAGCATGTGAACTTCAAAAAGATCTTCAAAGCCAAAGGTGGACCTGGGAACTGTGGATGAGAAGCCTTACAGGATTACCACCTGAGTGTAAAGCAGTAATCTGAAGCTACCAAAACTACTAAAATGAATGGAAATTCATCAGAGATCTGCTCTGCTTAATTCACACACATATTGCTACCATGCAGCACCCCCACCATGAAGCTTTCAGAACATCCTGACAGCACTTGCTCCATTGGCAAGAGGCATCATCCAAGTGAAGACAGAAACACCCAGAACACCACGTGCTTCCAAACCAATACAGGTACCACAGTTCGAACCATTTGAATCTGTGCAAGGTCTAAACTCACAAGACGAAGGGATGGACAAAAGGAATCCTGCATTTTTCTCACTCCTTGGCTCAAACTCAATACCAACTAAATCTAGAATCTTATAAAATGAGATGAAAATAGTGAGTTTAGTCTATTCTCCAACCTAAACCACGTACTAGTCTTTCTCAACACACAAACTACTGCTTCTTCATGGCCATCAGTAAAACACTTCTTAAAGTACTGTTTTTACTGTGAGAAATGTTAAAAGCCTAATGAGTATTATCTGTGATGAAACTTAATCCCATTTCAACCTGCCCATCATGGTCACTGAAAATAGCATTTCCTTCCTACAAATCTTTTAAATACTTGAAATCTCTTGCATTCCCCTTAAACGCCTCATCTCTTGCCAAAATAACTTGGATTTTTTTCCACATTTATGAAGTTGCTTCCTCGAACTCTGATCACTTGCATTTTTCAACTCTGAACTCTTTCAAAGTGGTCCAAATTCTTCTTGAATTTTGGCACCCAAAACAGATGCTGTCTGAACACTGACTGTATACCAACAGCAAAGAAAGCCAATGGATTCAAACTTTACATCTCTCAGACAATACTCCTGTTTAAACATCCCAGTAAGATATTTGCCTTTTCTGCAAACAGCATGACACTGACTCATGTTCAACTTGTGATCCAGTACACCCCCAGGTCCTTTTTCTAGTAACTAACCAGTTATTCCTCACCCTGCATTTCCACAGCTGGCAATCCCTGCATAAGTGCAGTGCTCTGCATTTGTCCCTGTTGAATGCCATGCTATTTTTCAGGTTGTTTTGAACTCTCATCCTGTCCTCCAACACACAGTCCCTCAGAATATAATAAGCACATTTCATCAGTCAGTTGACTGATGCTTTCGTTAAAGGCAACCATACCCAGGACACAAACCTTCAACATAATCTCTCCTTTTAACACCGAATTGTTAATTACAGTTTTCCAAATAGGATCATCTACCCCCAGATCACGCCTCCATTTACTTATGAGGCCAGTAAAATGAAGAAAGCTTTATTAACTAAATAAATAAATTGGGAGACAGGACTTGTACTGCTTCTGCCAGAGCCTTCTGCTCTGCAGTAAAAAGGTACTAAGACCTTGGACGCAATTACTTTTCCCACAAATCAGTTCATGCTGCTGTATCTTCCAAGCACTTGAAAACAGAATGATTGCTTATTAGTCTCAACTGATGGGAAAAACTGAGAAAAAGTGAATTGTCAGATTTCAACTCCTCTTCCTAAGCTCTCTTCCTTTATGAATCTGAAGACTCATCCTTTGCCAGTCCTTCTAATACTTCTGAGTATTTCTAGGTAATATATTTGAGTTGTTTTGAGAATTGTACAGTGAAGCTTATCAGGGCCAGCAGACACAAAAACACCTAGTGAAAGCACAATGTAGTGTAGAACACTACCTTATCCCAGGTATTAATACAATTAAGCACCTGCACAACACTACAGGAAAGAAGACAAGCAAAACAGGCACTAAGCACTTTAAATGTTCTGCACCTTCTGCATGCACATACCCTTCCCAAGGGAGACATTTCCCAATATTCCTCCTACTATTAACATACTTTTACAGGCTTTTATGCCTCTTGCTAGTTGCCATTCCATTTGCACTTTGGCCTTTGCAGTATCTGCCCCTACACTCTTTTACCCATGTTCTTCACAATGTGACTTACTTTCACACCCTACATTTCATTCTTGCACCCGAAGTTAGTAAAAGCTCGTAATATAAGCTGGTCTTACTACTTCCCCTGTTCCTCAAAAACCTGTTCTACCTCTCACCCTTTAAAAAAATTAGGAGCTCTAATTTCACAGGAATTGCAATTTGTCACCTTTCTTTTTGACATCTTCTAGCTAGAATAAAATCTAACGGAGTTGCTATTTTTGTTGTTGTATGCACCCTCTAAACTGAAAATATCACCATCATGTAACTTTGCTAAAGGTCAAAAAAGAAAGAATTGGGTATTTCAGTTTGAAGGATGGTCTTTTAGTCTTAAATACCACACAAAAATCTCAAGCCAACTAAAAAGCAATGGACTTGCTACCAGTTCCAGTGCCCAGTCATGCTCCAGAGAGCTGCTTTAAGATGAACAACAAAATGCCACAATTCTAATAAACCAGAACCACACACACACACACAAAAAAAAAGTAAAAATCTTTCCAATGAAAAAACACAATGAAAATACAGAATGATGCAAAATGCAGCTAATTCTGGTAAGGCTGATGGGATTAAGAATGCAACTGACACTGCACCACTTCCAAGCAAGCAGCCAGATTCCATGGCCAGGGACACCCCTTCCCAATCCTACCCCACATACAGCACTCCATGAAGATGGTGCTGAAGTTACACATTTTAGAAAAGCAGCAGTGTATTACAGCACTCCACCTTTTTGTGTCGACATATCCATAACTCCTGAACAGAAACTGTGAATCACTCACCCCTTTTTATTCAAGCCTGCCTTCCAGCTACCAAAGATTAAAGTTTACAGTCTCATTTCAATCAGGAATAAAGGTGTCAGACTTGGAGCTATAATACAACTTCAGTTTACTACAAAATGAACTTTTGTTCTCTGCTATGCAGATTATTTAACAAAGGAAGCAGCTTTTTTATGAATGAAAGCTATTTTTAGCTCATTGTGTAACAGCGAAAGGGAAACATTTTAGCATTGCTGTTACTGAAAACGTTTCTTTTGGATGTTTAATCGTAAAATTAGGATTTCTGAACTAGGATTTGTTTTGTATTAACTCTCACATACTAAACATAACCAGATCCAAGCACTAGTCAGAATGTTGGGGTTTTTCACCCATGAAAGTACACAAAACCCACTCATCTGTACAGCAGGATGATCCAGACCCAAGCCAGGTTTGACCATACAGATGCCATGCTGCGGAGAACAGCAATCCCTGCCCAGAAAAGCATGGATTTAAACACAAGCTCTGTTCTCCAAGGCAATTCTTGCAGACGTTCAAGAGATGAGTCTAAACACAAACTGCAGAAGCATTTTCATATCACATCGATACTGTTTGGGCACTGAGAAAATTAAATCTCAGGGAACTCTTTTTTCTAATTTCCAAAACTCAAAAATTTAACTCAAGGACTTTGTTTCACAAGGCAGTAAAGGAATGAGATGTCTTCTCTCCATCAGGTTCATACCACAGACATTAAGTAAAGAAAGTGCTACAACTGTTCTCCCTGACCTGCTGTTAAAGATGCTCAAGCATGCACTCAACTTAGACATTTATCACACCAGAAGTAATAATTTCTACAACAGACCCTGGACAAGCTAAGTCAAAGTAATCCCCCATTGCAGATCTCTGTTGTTTACAGAAATAAAGCAAATGGTATCTGAAGGTTTCCAGAAAAAGGAACATGAGTGCAATGGTCAAAAAGCTTAAGGAAAACCTGACCTTTCCATGTCAGTTTCCAGTTCTAGTACAGATTTCCTCTACGACCTGGACATCCCACTTGGACTTGACTTTAATGACAAAAAGGTATTGTACTCCCACAGAATAAATGGAATTTGTCTCCATATGACTGAAAATCTGTGTCTTATTGACTCTTTTATACTCCACACAGAAGATACTACCTCCTCAAGGCAAATGAGAAAAATTAATTAACTTTTTTATTTCTTTTTTTAAGTAATTCATTAGGACCACAGCAAAAGAGCTTGTTTGATGCACCCTGCCTCTCACATGGCACACCAGCAGAACAGGACTGAATCACAAAGTTTCTCAATCACTCAGCCATCATGATGCAATTTCCCTTCCTGCTAGGCAGCCCCCACACTCCCTCCCTTTCCAGGCACTGCAAGCTGCCTGACCAGGCAACTGGGACCTTCCATCCCTCTCTGTTCAGGCTAGGGATGAGTCAGTACCTGCCCAAGTCACAGAGTCCTCCCCAGAGCAGAAAGAAATTAAATGCAGGAACAGACACTCGATTCTAGAAGACAACCAACAAAAAAACTCAGGGGTGAGAGCACAATGAGCTCAAAGTCTAGAGAGTACTACTGGAGGCACCACTGCTCCTGGGAGGGATTCAGGAAGGTGGCTGCTGCTGTCCAGCAGCTCTGCTGGAGACAGTCTGCAGAAACCTGCCTTGATCCCTCTCACTGCTTTTGCCTCCTTGTGCCATGGACAGTCAGCTTTGGCCAAAAGCAAAGTTAACACGAAGATCTCTCTTACTCATTTTCTGAAGCACTTCAAAAGCTGACAAGCCTTGAAGCACATCAGTTTTCCCTTGCTGACCTGGTGCTAACACTGGAATGCTCCACGCTCCCAGAAGCCAGTGCTGTTCCCCACAGGTGACTACACCAACAACATATTACATTTTTGTTTCACTAAGTCATCTTAAAGATACACTTCCTAGAAGTCATGAGAGTTAAACCAATACCAAAATACTTCCAAGTGAATTATACAGTTCAAAGTTGACATGGTGTGTTTTCTTTAAACTTTGTAAAATTGCATTTGTAATCAGCCTACATGAAAAAGCAGCTTACAAAAGTAGCAGTATATTGGCCTCACTGTCATGCCACATACCAGGATTTCCTCAGTGTGTGTGCAATAAAGACCTATTGCTGTCATCCATGTCACTGCTATATGGACATTAAGTTTATGAGGGTCTTACCTATACCATAAATGTAAAAAATGACAAAAAAAGCTGTTTACCCACAGATTCAAGAAAATCAATATTGTGCAGGACATAACAGTGTGGTACAAAAGATCAGTGTTGCTTTAAGAAAAGGTAAAAGTAGCAATTCTTTCAGACATGATAGAACTGATGGAAGAAAAGCATCACTAACCTGTCTGAAGAGCCAGTGTGTGGACAAATCACAAGTCACCTACAACAAAAAAAATAACAGAACAATGAATAAGCTAAATGAAACATAATCTTGATTGCCCACACTAAGAAAACACTGTACAGCTCTAGTGAGTACACACTGCAAAGAAAACACACCAATGGATTCTGAAGCTGGAACAAAAGTCTCAGCAACGTCAAATGAAGAGAAAGCACCCAGGCAGCGTGGCCAGGGACCTCCCAGCACTCCTGTTAGAAGAGTTTGGAGTTCACCATCTCCCACTGCTGCAGGCTACATTATCTCACCTTCTTGAAGGGCTCCAAGACTGTCTTCCCCCCACGGCACCTGCAGGGACACCCCGATCCCAGCAGGCCAGCCAGGGCACTGGTGGCAGCAGCAACACTGCAGCCACTCAAGTTCTTCTCCCCCTCAAGTATCAATTCCATTTCCACCCGCAGCGTTTAACTCACCTACAGCAGCTGTTTATCCCCGGACGAGCACGAACAGGCCTCCTCTCCGGGATGACGCAGTGGTTGTCAGAGGTGCTCGCAGCACACGATCCCCGTCCCCGCGGCCCCGCCGGTACAAAAGCGCTCCGTAACCTCCGTCAGCAGCAGCGGAACGCACCGGATCGTGCGCTGAAAAACAGATGAGACACCCCGAGTCCTCACCCGGCACCGCGCAAGTTCCTCGCTGGCACCGGAGCACCGACACCCCCCGCCGGCCCCGCACACGCTGACGGGCGCCCGGGCAGCGAACGCGCCGGTGTTCGGTACCCGGGACCGCGGACACGGCCGGGCCCGGGCTGGGAGGGCGGCCACGGGCACGGGAGCGCTGCTCGGGCTGCCGAGGGTGCTCTGAGAGCCCGGCCCGGCCCCGGGGCAGCGCGGNNNAGGGAAGGGTCGGGGGGAGGGGTCGGGGCTATGGTGGGGTTGGGGACAGGACAGGGGCAGTTTGGGGACCCGCAGTGCCGGGGGTCCCAGGTGGGGACGGCAGAGGGTGCGGGGCTGCAGCGCCTCATCCCAGGGTGGGACCAGAGACTCCCAGGCCATGGGGTGTCCTGCAGACAATGGGGGTGGATATTGCCCCTAAAAGCTGCAGGGCAGACATTCCCGTGAAGTCAGAGACAGCTCCTCCAGTTACCCTCCACCATGACCTACTGTGCTCCATGGCCATGGCATGGGGAGCAGCACCAGGCCAAGACTTTCACAGCCGCTGTTGGAGGACTTTGCTCCATCCTGCACAGGCGTTCACACCATGGCAGGACTGACAGCCAACCAGGGCACCAGAGGAGCAGGACACTGCATCGTGGATGTGACCACTACGTGTGTGACATAGTGCTGAGAGAAGATCAGCTCATGGAAACCCCTGCAAGGGATGAGTGCCCTGGGACTCTGCTGCAGAGGCACTACCTGCCCAGGGGCTCCATAGCAGGTCCCAGCTCAGGTGTAGGACACAGCACTGTCCCCACAGGTTAAAAAAGCCAGTGGGTTGCTCAGCTCCTCTTCCCTTCAGTCTGATAGAAGTGGCAGGGGGTCTTTCCTATTGTCCAATATACATCTGCTTTTAATAACTCCTCCCTGCTTCAATCAACTGCCTTTGCCATCTGCTAATAATACATTTCTCTGTAAAAATGAAACAGTGCTCAGCTGCCAGTGTTTGCGTGGTCAGCAGTCCTTTCCTGTGTCACTGCACTCCACAGCTTGCTCAACTGGGACCTCTGTGCACTTTGCTTTCAGTAACTGGAAGTCAGGGTTTAATTTTGTAACATTTGCATTGCCGAGAAGCACCCAGCCAAGGAAGCCAGCTGAGGTGGTGTGGCCAACAGCCCACTCCTTCACTGTCCCGCTGATGCATCTCTACAGGCACTGTGCCATAAATTCTTTTTACTATTTCCACCATGTAAAGATAAACAACACTGTGAGGGCAAGAAGGAGCACCTGTGTGACTCCACTGAACAGGCCCTCAGAAAGAAAACATGTTAAGTTTTCAGATCCATCAGTTAAAGACTTTGAAGAGCACTGTAAATATAGGGGATCTGTAAACCGCAATACGTAGGGTTTGTATTTGTTTTCACACAGCACTATTTTTTCCCAGTGGTTCTCCTCCACTGCACATGGAGACATTGACTGTTACCTCTGATTGCATCCAACCCCAGCAGTGGCTGAACGGGGGTTGCCTCCACCTGGCAGAGCATCACATCTCAGCAGCACTATGGGCACCAGTCCAGTGACCCCATAGCTCTGGGGTGAGTCAGCCCTTCACGGGAATCCAGCAGGAAATTCTGACAGTAATTCTGTTGGCTGTAAGCAGTAAGCAGTAAGCTGAACTGATTCACTGGATAGGCACATGACCACTGTTTAGGGGAATGAGAGGAAAAGAAAATGAGAAACAAAACTGCCCCTTTTAGCAGCCACTCACAGATCAGGCACAATATTGAGCTGCTCTGACTCAAATCAGAATTGTCGCCTTCTTCTACTCAAAAAAATTTAAAAACATATATTTTCTATTAATGTGATAACTCTAGTACTGTCACAGTTCAACTTTCTGTTGATTGCACACCTGATTGACCTCCTCCCAGCTCTTGCCAAAGGCTGGTGTCAGCCAGACCAGGCTTCTCAGGCAATTTTTAAAATATTTTTACTTGCAATTTTAAAGATGGGTGTTACCCAGTGGTTTTCATTCACTCTGTTTACTTGTGGAAAACAAAAATATCTCCAATTAAATATGGGGACATTGTTCTATCCATTTTCCAAACAAAGAACAGAAAAAAATTACTGAATAATTTCTGCTTTTTTTTAAATTGTAATTGTTATTGTCCAACACCCAACCTAAGATTTTTTTTTTTTTTTTGCTAAGATTTTCTTTGTACCTCTGTGATTCTATAATGGTACTGGCTAATACATTTTCACTGTATTTCCCTAAGTACTTACCCCTTTTGCAAACTGCTAAACTACCCATTGCTATTAGCTGGCTGAATTTCCACCTATATATGTCTTTCTTGTTGCCTGTTCATCCCCTTTTGAGCACGATGTTATGTTTTAAAACCAGAGAATCTTCCTTTGATACCACTGAAATTGTGAGCATTTGAGTCATCTAATAATGTATGGATGAAGGATTCCCTAGCTTCTATTTGGATCACACTGAGGTATTTCCTCAGGCTCACTTTTACTCACAACTGCCTTTAGCCTTGCAAACTTGCTAGCAGTGCCCCCAGTAGAGTCATAGGGAGGCAGGGAGATTGAAATGGATACTGTTCTACCTGGATATAGGTAGGAAAAGCAGGGGTAAAACACATAAGCAGAAATACTTTTCTAGGTCATACAGATCTAGAAATGACTATGATGAGGAGAACCTAGGAGATTTTGGGGGGGGTGAGGTATTGACTAGTAAAAAGAGCCTATACCATATGACTCAAAGGAAAAATATTATTAAGTTATTAGTGTTATTAAACAGAAGCTCTTATTCCACCATTCCCTATTAGTAAAAAGAGTTAAAAGGTTTGGTTTTTTACATATATTTCTGTGTCCTTCATCAAAATTCCTTTAGTGATTTTCAATTAAAGATTAACTTCTCATCACGTTTTTCAACCCATTGCATATTCTAATATACTATCTTTATCCCCATTATAAGGTTTTCCTTAACACCTAATTGCTTTTCTTTTTCAGTTGCTGGCAAATTTGAACTCATTTATTGCTTCACAAACCTCAAACCATGCAGGCATTTATTAACTCAGAGATTAATCTTCGTGGTTGGCATGTTCCCTGCTTTCCAGCTCTCTTGGCGTCTCTCTGGTTTGTACTGCTGGAGGTGCCTGGCAACATTCACTCTCCTGCAGCACTGCTGGCTGCAGCTTGTCTAGGGAAGGGGTGGGTCACAGGGCATCACAGGTTATTTCTAGGTAGAAATCACAGTGCTTTTAAAGCATTAGGTGTTTAACCTGGTAGAAACAAGAAAAGAAACTAAATTCCAAAAGAAATTGCAAGAGAAACAACAGTTTTTTTCTGTTTAGTTCAACTTAGTGAGACTGGTTAGCAGGAAATGAGCCAGAGCACACAATCCAGCATTGTCACTGCTTCTGGAAATGTTATGGCCATTCACAGCCAGTGTAAGTCTTCAAGACTTTGCTCAGTACCGTGGGAGGATGTAAGCAGCTTGGGGCTTGAGTACAGAAGGGGCACTAAGTCCTGCAGCCTTTCTTAAGAGGCTTCCCATGACTATTTTGATTGCATAGTTACATATATTTCACCTGAACTGCCTACAAATGCCACAATAAAACTTATTTTTTTTTACAACTTTCTGTGACCAGAATATTTTTTACACATGACAGTCTTGATTGCTCCCTCCCAACAACCTCATCCCCAGTGTCAAGGTTGTACAACATTTTCCATGTCCAGCTCTGCCCCACCAAACCCTGTGTTCTCCCAGGTGAGGCACAAATGAGCTCATTAAGTGTTAGCATTTAGTGAGTCTCAAACTGACTAACCACATTTTATATACCTTCCCAGTCTGACTGTACCCACTGTTATCTCTAACTGTAAATCCTTGAGGGCAGAGAAGAGCTTTGTTACCTGTTGTATATTACCTTGCTGATGGGGGCCAAGGATTTTACTTGCTTTGGCAATGAACAGCATAAATATCATTCTGCTTTAAGAACATTTGCAAAGTTTTTCTCCTTTGCACATGATTTCTAAATCAGCCAGGACAAAAACCTATCTGGAGATCACGTTTGTGTATGAAATCTATCTTGTGCCAAAACTAAGATATCCAAGTAGCAGAGAAAATAAATCAAAACCTACTGTTTATTTATTCAGTCTCTTTAATGTGTATATATTAGCGTGTTCCACCCTGCCTTTTCTGGTAGGGCTGTATAAATATGTGCCTTAGCTCAGAGGAGGTTATGGGACCCACCTCCACAGTGCAGAGGTGCCCAGCTGGCCACATCTGGTCCCAGATGCTGCAAGTACACCTCTGCTAGACCTGGGCCACCAAGCCATCCCTGGGGACAACTTCCTGTGGGGCATCTCTGGTGTGTTTGACTTTCCTGGCAAGGGTGTTACATGCTTAGGGGATTGAATCCTCATGGCCCACTCTCTCTAATCCCCGTGTATCCTTAGGCAAACAAAAAAAGTCTTATGAGAAAAGTGGCTGAGTGTGGATAAGGCTCCATGCCTTAGCTGTGTGTGGACATGACATTCCTCCTTTTACCTTTATTTGTTTTTCCTGACCTCAGTTGCTTTCAGGATTTGTCTGCTGAGATTTTCTAGTTCAGTAAGTTGGCAACAGCAGTGGCAACCCTGCTATGCTGGGAACTCAGATGTGGGCATGGGATCTGCACGGGAACATCTGATTCTGGAACCGAGTGCCAGAGTACGTGAATGCACAGACAGGTATATGTGACCCATTGAATGGTAGTTAGCAATCTGCAATTACAGTTTCACTCTTCAAGATGATTCAAATGCAGTTGAAAGCCATAAGTCTTTAAAAGTATTCTTTGAAAGTTCTTAAACTACTTTGGCAAGCCTGAATTGTTGAACAATTTATTATCACTTCTCTGCCAGATGAGCTTGTGAAACAGCTTAAAGAGCCAATTGTACAAAAGCCCAAGATTGCCACAGATGAAGTTTCTTTTCTCTTGTGCCACCCAATCCTTTTTCCACCATTTCCCAGACATCCAGTTCTTCTTGGTTTAAAATAGCCTGGCTAGTTATTTCCATTACAATGACAACATATCTAATAAGTCACATGCCTTCTGCAACAGAGGAAAAGGAGAATTTATTGCTCCATTTAATTGAGCAAGATCTTAAAAAGTCACTTTTTACAGTAATTAAATAAATAGTACTGTGCTTTCCCATTCCTCTGCCAAGCCCAACCAGTGCCATGGGAAGCAGTAAAGGAGGTCACACCTTCTACATATTATTTCTCGGGTCCTTTGAAGACTATTCCCTCCCCAGAAGTTATCTTCCACTCTCCTTTCCTTGCTCCCTGCTGCCACAAAGCTGTAACAGAATCGCTGTGCAACTACTTGGTGCACCCTTTTTGTTGCTACTTGTCCCTTTCCCCTTTCCCTTTT
>VYZS01105069.1:4823-32087 GCA_013400695.1 Neodrepanis coruscans
CACACATAAACCTAACATGTATGAAAAGTCAATACCAACTTAAAAATATATTAGATGGTCTTGTTAAGAGTAAACAAACATTGCCTTGTTTGGCAGAATTTTCAAATGCATATTGCTTCCTTTATTTATTTTTTTTATTACAATAAAAATGTGGTTTGTATTAAATCTATTGTTATAAAGAAATTAAGCCCTGAAATCTGCCAGCGTGGTTTTGTTTTTTTTCCATAAAGTGGGGAAAAAAGCCCTCCTGTTTTAGATACTTGAAAACATTAGAAATCTGAAAATGAAAAGACCAGCCTTCGCGTAGCATATTACTCCATAAAAATAAAAAGAATTCTTCCGTGTGAATTTAAATTGTTTGAAAGCAGAACATAGCAGAAGAGAATAGCGTGCACAGTCATAAAGGAAAACAGAGGGTTTAAGTCAATCTTTACAGATGTATTGGAGCCATTCAGGAAGAAAAATAATAATTCCAAGGAAATCCTCACAAAAAATCTTTTCCCTGATATGTTCCTTAACTTTGAGCATTATGGGCAAAATTTTATACCTTTGAATCTGTATTAAGGTGTATGACTTGCAAGGCTGAATCTTCCAAACTTAAGCACTCAGAGCACTTACTTTCTCCTTTCGTCCTCTGCTATGATTTCTCTTACACTTCATACTACACCTTACTCTTTCCTTGGGTCCTTCTGCATTTTGTTACTATCATTAATTCTGTGTAGCAAGTTATATCTAACTCACTGATATCAAGTTGTGCTTGGATTCTGTTCTTTACAAATTCCTAATACAAGACAATCCTTGCTCCAGAGACCAAAACATTAAAGGGAATAGAAGATTGAATGGAAGCTTGTAATCCTACAAATTCTCCTTTCCAAGATCCCAGGGTCAGCCAGTAGCAAAATCAGAAATAGTATCTTATCTCTGAGTCCCTGAAAATGGCTTGCTGTCTGTTATTGCCTGATGTCTCCTTTCTCCCTCAGGAACTTTCTCAGAGGCTTCTGTAGCTGCCTCTGAATATAAAGGTAGAACATCCAGATATAATGAGCCAGGTCATTTGTCAAAATAGAAATGGTCTGAGTGTTCAAAGAGCAAAAAGTTATAGAGTTATTGACAATAACAAATGAACATGTTTGGACTGTTGGTTTCTTTTTGTTTGTTTGATTTTCTTCTGTTTTGTATTTTTGTTTCTTTCTGAGAGGTAGTCAGTAACTTGGCTGATAACAGAAGGGGAGAGTCTTAAACATAATTTATTTGATCTTAAGAAAACATTTGACAAAATACTGATCAGAGAGCTGGTGAATAAGATTATGCATGACCACAACAGTATCAGATGAGTGAAAAGACTTAACAATTAGGTGTGTAGCAACATAGAGATAGCATAAATCTAAGTGAAGGAGAGGTTTCTGGCAGAAATCAAAAAAATGAAAGGCTTTTGTGACTTGGTATTGGGACCAGTTTTGTTCAAGATTTATGTATAAACTTAGTGCTTGTGTGCATTTCCTGACCGTGAGCTGAATTCCTGCAGCGTCCTGCTTTATCGTGATGCAGCTGCACTTAAGTTTAAGCAAAACCAGCAACCTTCCAATAGATATTAGGAAGAAAATTTAAAGGAGAAAAAAACAATATGGGCACCCACTATATTTCAGGAACAATTGTTGAAAGTTTTAGATAACTGATCCCTGATATCCTCTGCAGACATTTTCCTGTGGCTCCATTTTACTCCAGGCACTATTTCTGTTACTATTGTAGCTGATTGTAGCAACTCTGGGCTGCTGCATTGCTTTTTCTTGTATATTCTGATGTTCTGAAATGGCTGAATATACCACTCAGCAGAGAGATTAAACATTATTTTTGTATTTCAAAAGGTCCTGGCTAGGACCTCACCAAAATCTGGGTATTCCAGGCTGCTATAATGAAGCTATAGATATTTGAGTAAAATTATAAGAGACCTGTGGTTGCTTCAGATTGCCCAACCCAAGCTCTGCTTTCAGTCTAGGATATTTAGCAAGGCACCATAGTCAAGCCACCACCCATGTCTGTAGCAGAGAGCATACTGTGAAGTGATATTTGCAGTCATTGTATATTATTCTGCTTGTTTAGTAACTTTGGAAGTCTGTCTGCTTTCAGCTGGTTGTCATCTCATAGCTGAAAGCAGTCTTTGATGTCAGTCTGAAATAATGCTTGTGTTCACAGCCCTCCATCTTCTGCAAAATGTTTTATCTGTGTTCATGCTGCAACTGTGGAAATGTTGTCCTAGAGTTTCTACTGTCATACTGAACCATGCTATAAAAGGAAAATCCACAGGTCCTTATGTCTGAGGAAGAACAGAAACACAGGCAAGGATCTAAGAAGTGTTGTCTTCTCCCGTAAGGTAAAAGTAGGGACTTTTAGAAGCTGCTGTCTAGGCTGTTGAAGGCAAAGACACTACTGATCTGAGCTTAGATGCAGGAAAGAAGCACCAGTGGCAGGGAGCAGAACCTATGGGATGCAGATTTAACCAAATCCAAGGAAGGCACTTCCAGCATACCCTTGTGGATCTGATTTTGGGGTAGCCCAAAGATGGCATAGAACCAAAATTTTCCTTACTTATGGACAGAGCTTGAGATTGTCCTAAAAGTGAGGAAAACATTCCTGAATAGGATTAGACTGGCTCTGTTGTTGAACAGTTTTCTCCCAGCCAATTCATAGGATGCTCTTTTTTTTTGTCTCACATAAGATGTCCACATGTATTATCCTTTGCAAGAAAGACGAAACAGAACTTAGATGAAATCCAGCCTCAAACACAATGGGGATGTTCTAGCAAGGGTGGTGACCCAAGCAGATTTTGGAACTCTCTAGTTTGCAGTCTGAAGAACATACATTGGTATGGGAAATGTAAATTTTGATTAAATAACTAAAGCCAAAGCCTTACTGCTATTCAAGCTGGTGTAGGGGGCCTGGTAAATTCTTGGTATCATTTTCATGCAGAAATTACAGAGCCAAAGTTTCAGATTGGCTTAATATCTCTCAAAACAGATGGCAAACATCAAAGGGAACATATAATCTGTTCATTAGGTTAGCTGCTTTGGACTCTGGAAATGGATTGTATGGAGTTTCTTACACATCCAACAACTTGATTTTCAGTCTCTTGTAAGTCACTGAAGGTGTAAGTCACCTTTAGATTTTTTATATGTATGCATTCATTATAGATGTCAAAATGTCTTAAAGACACATTTTTCTTCTCGGTATTCCTAATACTTACACTAATTTTAGCAACTTTATATTGCCCCACTCAGAGTGTGTGATTCTTTGACCTCTTTTTCATCCTTGGATGTAGCTCAAGACCATGTTGATTGGATATGGAATTGCCACACCTGGTGAGATGTAAAATTTATTACTTGCTTGCATGCGTTGAACACAATTCAGGAGGAAAATGGCTAGTTTGTTATAGGATCTTTGTGTGAAGCAACAGAACTATAGAAGAATTTTGAATGAAAAAGAACACAGTAAAAAGTTGTGTTTTTACCTTTCAGGTAAAGGGACACTACTTCCTCATTGAGGAACAATCATCAGGAAGATACATGGCTTACAAAAATATAAGACTGGGAAGAATTTTAGGCTATCATTCCTTCTCTGTTGGAACAGGATCCAGGGAGCAAAGGTAATACTGTCTTTTGTCTGAAGATTTCCAAATTTCTTTTAAAAACTCTTCCAGAACAGCAGTTTCACAAATCATCTCATAAGTGCCACAGATTAACAGAATTATTGCCTGTAAGGAACATGATACTTACTTGCTAGGATAATAACAAAGCAAGAGTACTAGCAATTCTGGTTGAATATTTCTGATGTATGCTGCTGCCTTCATCAAAACCAGAGAAACTGCTTTGTGGGAAAGAAAAAAAGGAGAAGAAACAGCAGAATAAAAAGTTTAGATGTTTGTGTGCAGTTTTCTGGTTTGTTTTCCATGAGATTCAAGCATGATTAAGGTGAGCAGACATTCCTTGGACAGAAGGCAAACTTTTATAACCAGGCAGGACCCTGATATTCTGAAAGAGGACAATACTTTTGAAAAGGAAGCTTTGAGTCTGCATATGACGTAACAAATGGCATTCAGTTCTTCACTGTGACTTTTTAAAACTGTGGCAGGTCAACATATTTTGGGGTTTAAAAAATCTTGTGGCCTCATACATGCATGCACAAATATAGACAAATAGCTGAACATTTTTGTTTGTGGTACTGTTTGTCCTAGATTCCTTAAGTCCTGTATCTGGGCTTTACTTTGTGCCAGACTTAAAAAATTCTTTGCCCAGGGTATTGAAAACAATCGAAAAAAATCTGTCTAGATGCCTTGAATAAGCTTGATTCATGTATGTTGTTTCGTAAGAATGCAGGTATTTTGCAAATTCTATTTTGAAAGGAGACTGAACTCACCCCAAAATTTGCAAAATTTTCTGTATTTGCTCACACCACAGCTTCAATTCACTGTTTACAGCTGGAGTAAATGACTTCAGTCAAAGTTGGTAAAACTGCTTCAGTCTATTCTCAGATTAATGTTTTTAGCTTTATAGAATCCATTGGTAGCTATTAACATAACTAAAAATATTTACATCCAGACTGTAAGTCTCATTTCTCCAGTCTTTCTGTAGCCAATGGAAAGACAGTTTTGTGTAGTGGATGTTGCAGAACGTTTGACTACCAAGCAGTTTAGTGAAACTAGTATCCTTATCTAAGGACGACAGCCATATGTATGTCTATAACTGGGCTATGTGAATTCTTCTCAGTGTTTGTTATTTTGTTGCAACATATATTCCTTCTTCTTTTTTTCACTTTCTTTATTTCATACTGAAATATAATTTCTTAATGGTTAGACAAATATAATAAGACCTCATTACGTCCAATTTTCAAGGAAAGAGTATCCACAAAAAGGATGTATCTGGAGTATATAAGAGAGTGTCAAGTTGTATTTTTGGAAAGTTACTCCTCAGGAAGTACCAGAAGAGAATGATTTGAGAGAAGCAGTCAAACAAAATTCTTATGTAGGCTCCATAGTAACTGGTTATTTATTTTTTTTATTTTTTACCCTGCAAATCAGCAGCAGACTCATCAGCTATCCACAATACTTTTGAGAAGACATAAAAGGTCATCAGACAACTAACCATATTATTCAGATTAGTTTCCCAACAAGAGAAAAAGCAGTAATTGAACTATAAAATTGAGAGTAACTTACTAAGGATACTGAGGACACCTAAACAGCAAATTAAAACACAATTAATTTGGGGACATTATAAAAAGTCAATGTAGAATGAAACATTTTTATTAGCTGAATGCAACTAAATACTTGTGTTGTGATAAAAGGATGGTGGCTTTGCCCAGGCCTTCAAAAGGAAGATTTAGAATAAAAAACTTTAATGAAGGAAGAATCTCACTATCCATAATACTTTATTTGTCTGTCAGAACCTCAAGGAAATCTAAACCCTTTTTGATCTAATCAGTCTGCTAGAGTTTTGTACACAGAAAACTTTCACTGGACAGATTCACTGACTAGAATGATATCACTGTTTGATATTTCCTTTTAGGAGGAGCTTTTACTGAACAGAGGCAGAAAACCCCTCAGTGGGTTTCCTTAAAGTATTATTTCACCATCAACAAAACTGTTAGTGTCTTTCTATAAGGATTTACTCTACAGTTACGAAATAACACTCTTTATTAAAGATTTTGTGACAATTTGTGTGTTTGTGAATAATCGAGGAAAAATTCTTATCTCCAAAGACACAGTTTTAAACCTCATAAGAAAAGACAAGCATGAGTTCTAAAGCAAGACAGTCTATTAAGAATATTATGAAGAAAAGCAAAGTGTTAGTTCTAAAGCAAGCAGTTAACATACATAAGTTATAGCTTTTATCACCTGGTGTCCCAGCATGAGAGGGGAGTAAAGAGAAAATCACTCATCAATGTCTTCCACAGTTTGAATGGAAAATCTTCTTTCCCAACATCTCTTACTTTTTAACTCCTTTATATACCATTTCTTCATGGTTATTTTTAGAATATTTGTGAGTTTTGTGTGACTGTAGTTAATATAGTTAGCTATATTGACAGTAATTTATTGTTTCTTGATGGATGGTCAGCAAGGTCAAAACTTATCAAAGTTTCATCTGGGCCCGTGTTCATTGGAGCATGGTTTACTGTCTCCACAATTCTCCAGACTTTCCAGAATACCAGGTCTTATCAAAACTTTTGTGAAGGTCAGCATGACCCTTTTCTATCCAGGAAGTGCCAGCTGGATTCCTTTCTTCCGTAAATCTTGTTTTATTTTAACTCTTGTCTCTTCAGTATCTTATGACTTGACTGTATTAACCAATTATAGTGAACTAAACTATTAACTTAAAGGATATGTAATACATCTGTGTTGGAAATAATTTGCCAATTATGTTAGGCTTAAGAGTAACAAGAAGATTTGATGACTTTTTTCCTTCCTAATGTGAAAAGTTTTCTATGTATTATTTAGTTGCAAATGAAGNCTGGGCTATGTGAATTCTTCTCAGTGTTTGTTATTTTGTTGCAACATATATTCCTTCTTCTTTTTTTCACTTTCTTTATTTCATACTGAAATATAATTTCTTAATGGTTAGACAAATATAATAAGACCTCATTACGTCCAATTTTCAAGGAAAGAGTATCCACAAAAAGGATGTATCTGGAGTATATAAGAGAGTGTCAAGTTGTATTTTTGGAAAGTTACTCCTCAGGAAGTACCAGAAGAGAATGATTTGAGAGAAGCAGTCAAACAAAATTCTTATGTAGGCTCCATAGTAACTGGTTATTTATTTTTTTTATTTTTTACCCTGCAAATCAGCAGCAGACTCATCAGCTATCCACAATACTTTTGAGAAGACATAAAAGGTCATCAGACAACTAACCATATTATTCAGATTAGTTTCCCAACAAGAGAAAAAGCAGTAATTGAACTATAAAATTGAGAGTAACTTACTAAGGATACTGAGGACACCTAAACAGCAAATTAAAACACAATTAATTTGGGGACATTATAAAAAGTCAATGTAGAATGAAACATTTTTATTAGCTGAATGCAACTAAATACTTGTGTTGTGATAAAAGGATGGTGGCTTTGCCCAGGCCTTCAAAAGGAAGATTTAGAATAAAAAACTTTAATGAAGGAAGAATCTCACTATCCATAATACTTTATTTGTCTGTCAGAACCTCAAGGAAATCTAAACCCTTTTTGATCTAATCAGTCTGCTAGAGTTTTGTACACAGAAAACTTTCACTGGACAGATTCACTGACTAGAATGATATCACTGTTTGATATTTCCTTTTAGGAGGAGCTTTTACTGAACAGAGGCAGAAAACCCCTCAGTGGGTTTCCTTAAAGTATTATTTCACCATCAACAAAACTGTTAGTGTCTTTCTATAAGGATTTACTCTACAGTTACGAAATAACACTCTTTATTAAAGATTTTGTGACAATTTGTGTGTTTGTGAATAATCGAGGAAAAATTCTTATCTCCAAAGACACAGTTTTAAACCTCATAAGAAAAGACAAGCATGAGTTCTAAAGCAAGACAGTCTATTAAGAATATTATGAAGAAAAGCAAAGTGTTAGTTCTAAAGCAAGCAGTTAACATACATAAGTTATAGCTTTTATCACCTGGTGTCCCAGCATGAGAGGGGAGTAAAGAGAAAATCACTCATCAATGTCTTCCACAGTTTGAATGGAAAATCTTCTTTCCCAACA
Source organism: Neodrepanis coruscans (assembly GCA_013400695.1). Classification (NCBI taxonomy): domain Eukaryota; kingdom Metazoa; phylum Chordata; class Aves; order Passeriformes; family Philepittidae; genus Neodrepanis; species Neodrepanis coruscans. The sequence goes on from VYZS01105069.1 coordinate 12,556, forward strand.
TCTCTTACTTTTTAACTCCTTTATATACCATTTCTTCATGGTTATTTTTAGAATATTTGTGAGTTTTGTGTGACTGTAGTTAATATAGTTAGCTATATTGACAGGAATTTATTGTTTCTTGATGGATGGTCAGCAAGGTCAAAACTTATCAAAGTTTCATCTGGGCCCGTGTTCATTGGAGCATGGTTTACTGTCTCCACAATTCTCCAGACTTTCCAGAATACCAGGTCTTATCAAAACTTTTGTGAAGGTCAGCATGACCCTTTTCTATCCAGGAAGTGCCAGCTGGATTCCTTTCTTCCGTAAATCTTGTTTTATTTTAACTCTTGTCTCTTCAGTATCTTATGACTTGACTGTATTAACCAATTATAGTGAACTAAACTATTAACTTAAAGGATATGTAATACATCTGTGTTGGAAATAATTTGCCAATTATGTTAGGCTTAAGAGTAACAAGAAGATTTGATGACTTTTTTCCTTCCTAATGTGAAAAGTTTTCTATGTATTATTTAGTTGCAAATGAAGGGCAACCACCAAAATAATATGTAAAACTTCAGCTATCTTCAGCTTTTCCTAACAAGCAGGTCTGATTTTCAGATTTGTATTGGCTGTGAGTAGGATTCATTCAATCCCTGTAGATCTAAAAATCAGACCCCAAAAATATACTGAAGTATTGAGACAGTCAAAAATTGTGGATGACAATTATAAAGAAGTGCAGGAACATTTGTAATGCTTTATGGACCCAGTTATTCAATGAAAGCCAGAGCTCTGACTACTGTTTTGCCTAAAAACTGCTTTTGGAGAAGCAGGCACCTAGAAATGAGTCTGACCAGTGGATGCCAAATCCTCTGAGCTCACTCCATGTGTACTGCCCATGAAACAGAAAGAATGGGGTTTGCCATACAGACATATCTGACTGAGAGCACAACCGTGTAGGTTGTGGGTACATCAGCACTGTGCTGCCTCTGCCCTAAATCAACAGTGAGCAAGAGCCAGTGCAGCTCTGCCCTTGACAGACGAAGGCACTTGCTGTGGCCTGGATGGGTCTGTCTTCAATTGGAAATGATAACCTGAGAACCTATCTTGGAGCGAAGTCACTTTCCCAGTGTCATGGTTCTACCACAAATTTAGCGATTTTGGACAAGAGATTCCGAGAGAAGTCACAAACACACCCCAAAATGAAGAAAACACACAAATATCACAGTTTATTTCGCGTACACACAAAACCCCGACAAATAAAGTGCAAACAGACAAACAAATTAAGTTTCCCAGGGCCCGTTTTTGGGATGAGGACGCTCTGGAGATAGTGCTTGTCTCTCTCTGGGCCCCCGGAGAGATGCCGGGGTAATTAGAAGAAACACGTGGCCGGTCTGAGAACCCCTTTAGCAGCGCGAGCTTCTGCCCGGCTTTGACTGAAGGAAAACTCATGAAAATTAGAAACCGCGTGCGCGCCCCTCCCTCCCCTTTTCGTTAGCCCAAGAAGGGATTTAGTGCTGATGGAAGAAGAGATGTAGTCTTTGGACCCCAGGGAATAGCTGCAGATAACCACAAGACCACCTGCCTCCCGGGGGNCGCTGGCACACGCCGCCAGTGCAGCCTCCCCTGGCCCGCGGAGAAGGGCGGAGGGAGCGCCCCGCACAAGCACCAGCCCGGGGATGAGCCCCAGGAAACCGGCATCCAGCGGCTCCGGCCCCGCCTTGGCCGAACAAGCGCAGCTCAGCCGGGGCTCAGAGCAGGGCCATGGCCGACCCCAGCCCGGGACCGGGGCCGCGCCTCCTGTGGTGACTCCGGGTGGCATGAGCGCCACCCGCATCGGTAAGCCCACACCACGCTGCTCCGTGGCCGCCGCTCTCGCCACCGCCCCTGCTCGGGGCCTGGGACTTTCCCCTGGCCACCTGGCACCATGCGTGAGAGGAGAGATGCGGCCCGGGCCACGAGAGTGGCTGCTGAGGACGCTGGCACAGGGCGAGACCACCGCTCTCGCCAGGGCTGAGGGGCGTGGAGGAAACCGGCGGCGGGCACCGGGCGGCTCCTCGGTCCAAGCGGACGGTGGGGGGAAAAAGAGTCGTTCCCCCCCCCCTTTCCCCTCGCCCGGCCGGCAACCCGCACGGCAGCGACAGAGACTGTTTTTACTTTCGTTTTTAACCCTACGACACCCAGTGTCTTTCTTTCTGCTCTTCTTTCTTTTCACCTTCTCATGTAATGACTTGGTCATCAGAGTAGGAACCTGAGTTGTAGAAATCAAGACTAAATTCCTTCTTTTGTCTCAACCTTCCAGTTTCACAACTGCTAAAACCAGGAGACAAGATTGTGCACATCAAATGGCTGCTCTCTATCTCTTTTCTTGAAATTGTAATGACCAAGTATTTAAAGACGAGGTTGTGAGCACCAAATTACATCCGACTGGTTAAGATGTATGGGCATTAGCCATTAATCCAATGGCTTGGATTTGACTAAACCTTAATTTAGAGTGCTTGAATATAAATCAAGGACTGAAATACAGTTCTCTGCCTTGTCAGATGAGTTTCCTCAAGCACACACTGGTTTAATAGAGTCATAATCACATGCTACTCTACTCTATCCCATTGAATATAGAATTATTCTATGCAAGTTTGAAGAATTTGAGCAGAAGAGGGCTGAGAATATATTGTCACAGACTATTTTATATCTCGGTCATTTACACGTTCACTAAGAAGGGAGAAAATGCAGTTTAAAGTCTCCTGAGGTATGTGAAGTCACCGAACTCACATCACAGACATTATTTTTTGTCAAGTCTAAAGAATATATACTTTTTGGGAATATCTAGGCTGCAGACCTTGCAGGTGAAATATATGTTGATACACCTTGGACTTTTCTGCATAGCTGCCTAGGACTTGTGCAATTCTAGGCTGTACAGGTATTTTAATATTGCACTACAATACCCATAGATGCGCAATGTCTCATAGGCCAAAAGTTTGTGGAGAGAGAATTAAGATTTAGTGTGTTTTGTATTGAGTAGACATAGATACTAAAGTCTTCTTGTGGTGCAAGTCCTTCAGCTGGTGTCAGCTCACTAAGGTGTATATTTTACAGTAGAGAGTAGAGCTGTACTGCATGCCCGTCCTCTTAATACTGGGATGGAAACAGGCATCAATTTCAAAGGAAAAAATATTTGTTTCAAATACTAGTCTAATATAATTTATTAAATATACTAGATGAATGTAGGAAGTTAATGTTACCAGGATAGGAAAGGTTATTTTTCAAATACTAAGTAATGAGAATACAGCAAATTTACAAATTAATCTGATCATGAAAGAAAAGCTCAGCACACACACTAATTGCTGATAGTAAAATGTGATGACCTGTATTCCCATTCAATCCTGCAGGTTTTTTAAACGTAAGGGGAACTAAATTGGGTTGTGTTTTCATTTACATGTGTGCAAATTTGGAAACATTCAATTAAAAATGATGAAGCAAAGTGAGCAGTGGTTTGAGATCAGAACACAATCCCTGAAGTGTTTTGCTATATCTAAATCAGCCTTTATATGAGAAAAGTGTTAAAAGAAGGATCCCTCTTGAATAATATTGTCCTTCATTTCTTCTCCTGCAATAGTGTTATTTCTGATGCTATTAAGGCAAAAGACACACAAATAAAAATGTAACTTCAGGCCTGCACCCATACAAGGTATTGTATAAATATAGAACATGAACATGAAAAAGGCTTAAAGTATAATAGAGAAGCAATGACATAAAAAAATATTAAAATCTCTTATTTAGGGACAGGCAGATAAGAATTATACTAGAATAAAAATATAGACCCATCTTTGTCAAGTAAGTTAAAAATAGTTTAAATCTTAAAGACAGATTTTTCAATTCCTATATTATGAAATCAATGTAGTAATCATCTTTGACTTCATCAAAAATGTCAACCTGAATGAAGGATGACAAATGCCCATTGGTGATAACTTGCCTTTCTAAATGTTCACCAGTGGCAGAAGTTGGTATCCTTCAAGAAAGATTTTCAGATGACAATTGATTTCTTTGGGAATGAAAATGCAGACAGGATAATGTATCTGACATCTGCTTTTTAAATATCAAATAAAATACACATATTTTTTCCTGACGTATAAAAAAAGTCTGAGAAATAGGTGGGTGATCAGACATCATCAGAAAAATCTGAAATATCTTCATAATTTTGGTTCCAAGACTGGCAAGAATCTCTGACTCACAAGAATACACAATGCTTTGAGGGCAATAAATCTTGTCAAATTTGTCATTCTTTTTAGCTAGAATCTTCTTAAAAGTTCTCTCTTTAAACTTAAGGTATTCTATGGTAAGATTTTATGGAGGGAGATGCAACTTAAAACAACATGTAGAAGAGTTTCTTGATAGACAATGAATTTTTGTCCACACAACCTGAAGTGTATCAAAAAACTCCAAACTAATGTGGATATTGCATCACATTATTAGTAATAAGTAATGAAACACATTGTATAGCACACATACAAGAAAGCAACATATCTCTTCCTCAACCCTTTGTAAACTGTGAATGAAAACAAGATTGATGCTTTCCTTATAGTTAAGTTTGCACATTAAATATAGACATTGGTTATGAAATAATTTAAAATATAAACATCAGTTAGGATAATATGTTATGTCTTATTAAAATGTATTTGGCACTGTTCAAATTTAGTTTGCCAACTAATCTGATTGAATATTAATGTCTGATGTACTAGGTACTCTGTAGTGGCTTTGCTTGGAGGAAGGTGAAACAAACTTTCCAGGCTTTGATTACGTATTAACCAGTGGCTTGTAGAACAGATGCTGATGGAGGTGATGAGAGCTTCTTTAATACAGATGTTGCAAAATACATAAAAATGATTCAATAGTCTGGAGATCTACTGTAACTCCAGAAACATTTTGAAAATCACAGTGAGACATTTGCCAAAGATTTAGACATTGACATGTATTCTCCTTTGAGCATGTGAATTCACTGCCATTCAGCCATTCAGCCAAGCCACTGGGAAATGGGGACTGTTCATAAGCACTGGGGGCAATGGAACTATTGGACTCATTTGATCACGTTCAGAATGAGATCATGGGGCTTGATCTCATTCAAAATATGATTATTTTTGGTTTGGGTGTGACTTGAGGTTTGAATGTCAGGAAATGTAGAGGGGAAAAAAAGGGTGGAGTAGCAGAAACTGGGAATTTTGAAGTAGAATCTGAGAAAGACAAAACAATTAGCACAGATGGCTACATACTGCTCTCTACTCACTGAGTCAACACTAAGTTTGAAATGAGCAAAAGAAATAATGCTTGCAATTAAATGTACTCCTTATATATACTGCTAAACTTGCTTGCACCTCAGTAGCATTTGGCCCCCTGATGAGAATATGCCATCACCTAGGCCTTATCAATGCTACCTCACAGCCACAATTGTCTTTATAGCTACTGCTGTGTTTATAGCATAGATATTGCATACACCAACACCTGGAACTTCTCTGGCTTCTATTATTGCATCCTGTCTTTCAACACCCACAGAAATGGCCTGAAGTTTTGTCAGGGGAGGTTTAATTTGGATATTAGAAAAGGATTCTTCATGCAGAGAGTGGCTGGGCACTGGAACAGGCTCCCCAAGGAAGTGGCCACAGCACTAAGCTTGACAGAGTTTGAGAAATGTTTGCACGATACTCTTGGGCATATGATGTGACTCTTGGGGATGGCCCTGTGCAAGGCTAAGAGCTGGACTTGGTGATCCTTGTGGGTCCCTTCCAACCCAGCATATTCTGTGATTCTGTGAACATAAAATGAGGTTTTAGAAGTTTTCACTGCCCACAGAAGTGCACCTATGCCAAAATTTGAAGGCAGTATAACATCCATTTAATTTTTAAGAAGTAACACTGGTCTTGCATTGGGCAGGCTTATTTTATTGTATGATCTAAGGGTGGAGTCTTTTACCTCTGGGGGTCAAATCATTGGGATGAAATTAAGCAAGCGTTTGAAGTTGTTCTACTAGAGGTTGGTCTTTGTGGAATTGATAGAAACTCCATGAGCCAGGCACTCTGAGATCTAATCAACCAGAATAAGTAATTATTTTTTTTCTGACAATAAGTAAGCACATAAAGGAAGGGAAATAATAAGACAAGAAAATAAAGAGTTTAAAGATGATTAAGTTGTTTTAATATCTTATAGTCATCTTTAAAATCAGATTATTAAGAAATCTTATGATTTGGGGGAGATTTGTTCTGATTTGAAATTTCTTTCCATAAACAAATGTCTTTACCTTTTTTTGTCCAGCTCTTTGGCAGTACAACCACTGAGGGAAAAGTCAAACTTGGCTGATTATTGTTCTGTGGTGTTACATGTTATTTTGACATCCAAGGAGGTGTTCTGGTTCATTATGTTTTCTGTTCTTCACCTTTTTCTGACAATCCATTGTGGAAGGATCAGCACAAATCCATTGCCCCACAGATGGAAGTTGACGCAGCGGCCCTCACATTGACGCAATTGCTTCTACGAATCACTGTTCATTCAGATAACATTGTACCTCCCTCTTGCCAGCCCTTCTCCACCACTTGGTAGCTAACTGTGGCTGAATAGCAACAGGTAGGAAAAACCAAATGGTCACCAGGGGTATTGGGTATAATGGATAGGCGTATCTCTAGTTCTTATTGCATATTTAATTGGCAGACAGTCCTTTCACTCCTGAATGGTTACATGCTGAAGGAATGTTCTTCTCCAGTGCTCGACTGCAGAGCTACAGTTTGACCTGTACCATGACCTGCTTGGGCTGGAACAGAAATGAGAAATGAAATATCAAATAAAACCTGCATTTTTGGCTTGAGGACAACAAAGCCAATCTGCAGGTCTGTGGATAACATAGAAGCAAAAGAGAATGTTTCTGACTGTTGAGTCTCCTGGGAGGCAATACAATAGGTACAGGGCAGGATCCATCACATGTGTCCATTCTGCTCTCTGTGGTGAGCTAGGCACAGCTCTCAGGATGTTGCCATCACCTGCTACAGACTGCTGTGGTTTTGGTGAAGTCAAATAACCCTATCATGTACTGACAGTAATGCAGATCAGTTGATAGAGAAAACTTTGCATCTATTTGGCAAAATGTCATTTAAGCAGAATGCCGGAGTGGGGAGACGGAGAGATTTCCATTGACCTGCTTTTTGAAGCATTAGTCCTTTTTCCAAAGAAGTTACAACTTGTCATTGTTAAATGATGTTCTGTACATCCCAGAATTAATTATTTAAATTCCATTAGCTTAATAATACTATGCAATAAGTCTGCCTGCACACCCTTAAGATTTTTCTTCTTTTTATTAAATTGGTGTTTTGATTGGTTTATTTTAATGCGGAACAAAAGTGGGTCTTAGGCCAGGAGCTTGCAAAAAGCTTACCACCCTTTATAAGCTCGGGATAATATTTTGTATTGAGGGTGAATATTCATAACAACCCACTGCTGAAAAGGAGGGATCCCACTTGTTCTTCCTTTCTCTTGCAATAAACCTGTTTTTCTCTCCTGCTCTACTGTCACTTACTTTACTTTGATCCTAAAAATCTTCACACTCTTGAAACAACAGTTCTGTTCAAGCAAACTCATAACTGTTTACCTATCTTTTTTTTCTGATTTTTTTTTTTTAATGTGGGTTAGTTTTGTAGAAACCCATAAAATAAGCAGCTAATGTGCGTGTGTCAAAAAAATGATGCCTGGATGGTTGTGGAGCCAACCAAGGATTGTTGGCAATAACCAAGGGTTGTTGGTAATAACCAAAGACTGTTGGTTATAACACACTGTGGAGAAGAACAAGCTGTGGCTGGACAAGGGGGCCAGGCAGAGGTAGGGCAGCTCTTTCCCAGGATAAACATCATTGTTCTAGTTCCTAGAGATAAGCATAACACAGTGCAGTGGAAGCACAGGAATGAGATCAAGAAGAGAGCATGGACTGTACAAGGGGATCAATACCATCCAAGACTCCCAAAGCCCTGCAGCCAATTTCCAAAAAAGATCTAGAAGAAAAGAGTATGCATGAGAACCATTTTGCTTAAAAAAATCCTTCCTTCCTTCCTTCCTTCCTTCCTTCTTTCCTTCCTTCCTTCCTTCCTTCCTTCTTTCCTTCCTTCCTTCCTTCCTCCCTCCCTCCCTCCCTTCCTTCCTTCCTTCCTCTCTCCCTCCCTTTCTCCCTTCCCCTCTCCCTTTCTCCCTTCCTTCCTCCTTCCCTTCTTTTTTAAAAAGTAAAATACTTTTAAAAAATACTTTTAATCTTTAAAAAAAAATCCTGATTTTTTTTTTTAAACTAGAATTGATCCCATACATTTAATATTGATGGGTATTATATTTGAGGGACTCAATATATGATAGTGCTGAAGTGCCCATTCTGTAAGGTTTTTTTTTTTAAAAAAAGCCTGTTTCTCTGCCCCTTCACTGTTATAAATTCCTGTTCAGTTTATCTTTGCTTATTCCTTAGCAAATGGTACATTTCTTCCTGCAAAATGATAGCCAAATTGTATTTGCTTGGTGTCGTGGGGCTAAAAAATGAAAGTTAAAAACGATCAAGCCATGGTACGGCGACTGCCTTGCGCTGGCGGCCCTGGCGACTGCTTTCTGCTCCGGGGCCACCTGCCNTAAATACCGTGGAGTCTCTCAGCCGGGCTCCGAGGGAGAGAGAGACAAGCACTATCTCCAGAGCGTCCTCACCCCAAACGCGGGCCCTCGAAAAAATTTTATTTATTTGTCTGTCTTGCACTTTATTTGTCGGGTTTTGGTGTTTGCGCAAAATAAACTGTGATTTTCGTGTGTTTTCTTCATTTTTGGGGTGTGTTTGTGATTTCTGTCAGAGTCTCTGCTCCAAAATCACTGAATCTGTGGTAAAACCACCACACTTGGCCCTTCAGAAATTTCCAAGCCACCATACCAGGTTTAACAACAGTTTATGTTTAAATGCATACTGAAAATATCTGTGCTATGCAATGTCTGATGCTAAAAAAATACTTATCCTGAGACTGGAATCTGTCCTCTTTGACTGTTTTTGACACAGCTATTAACACAACTGACCACAGGATTTCTTCATTTTCTTCTCCCTGGATTTCCTATTGGGCTTATCTTCTCTTTGTCTTCTTACTGCCACAATGGCATTTCCTATGGTTAGTTCACTCTTTAGCCTTTTCTGGTAGACCTTTTTCAGTCCTGGTCTTAAAAGAATTATCAGCAATAATAGAATCGTCCAAGGGGACCTCATTTGCTAAATTCAAGTGTGTTAAACATGATATACTGAGCTCTGTGCAGAATTTATCACAGCTGATTCCTGTGCAGGTTAATGTCCCTACTGGGGAACTGAGATGAAAACTGTATCTGACTACAGCTCAGATGCTGTTTTGGGAGCTTGAGTTTGCACAGCCCCTTGACGTCCTATACAGTACAATTTGTTTATATACAGCTTGTCTACCTCTACAGACTGCACTCTTGAATTGTAAATATGTCTCCATGGACACATACCTGAACCTGAGCCTCTTTAGAAAAAAAAAACAAAAACCAAAAAACCCAAACACAGAATTGTCTCTAGCCTTAGGACCTCCAACCTGGCAAGTGAGATGAAAAGTATCAGCACCCACTGGAGAAAGCCATATTTGTAAGCTGTTGCAGGAAAGTTGTTACACAACAGTAGTTTGATAGCCTTATTTTGTTTTCAGAAGTGACATAACAGACCTCCTTTTACTTGTGTAACATCTAATTAAAGTATGAACATAAATTAGAGGGTTTTAATTTTTTAATTAAAAACTCCCTACAAATATAATAATTTTTTGCAGCTATGACAGGCAAAATATTTTGCATTTTATATTTCACACTCTTACAGTAGTAATTAATTTCGAAAGTAAAAAGATCCATGAGGGTAGGGTATACACTATTGTATTGCTCATCTTGTAACATAAACAGAGAGCTTATTTGTTACAGTCAAGAAATAATTCTTTTTTGAGACATTTTTAGCTAGATGAATTATTTATTTCTTTCTGTCAGTAATTTTAAATTAGGGTCCAGATCTTTTCAAAAGCACACATTTAATTTGTGCTACCTCTGCTGCAGTTCTAAAGTTGATGATCCTAAGGATGCATTGAATTGTTTTTATGTGTTTGTTTAGCTTCAGCCTGGTCAAGAGTTTTGCAGCAAGAATGATGAGGCTTAATCTAAAAGAATTATCTTGTATTGTATCTCACATCTCACCCCCATTCCAGCTTTCCTTGGTTCCTGGTGGAGGTAACACAAGGGGTTGGAGGTCACTGATCTTGGCCTGAAGAATCCTAAAAGTTTTCACAGCAGTTCATGCCACTGTTGTGGGCAGAGCCCAAGGCCTTTGAGGAGTGCTATGGAGCCAGACAAGCTCTGGAGAATGCTGAGGAGGGACTGTGATCCCTGAGGCACAATCCCTCATGTAGATCTCCAGCACACAGGTTTAGGCACGCAGGCTGCACTATCCGGCTGATGCATCCAGCCAGTTCTGCAGGCTGGTGCAAGGGTAATTGGATTAATGGTCTGGCTCTTTTTCACTCCTCTGGGGTAACTTGGGAAGCCAGGAGAGAACAAATCTGCTCTCATGACAGGACTTGCACATTTTCCACATTTCATGAAGTAGCCACAGCTCAGTCATAGGACTCCTTCAGCACAAACACCACCCCCTGCTCACTGAGGCTGGAGGCAGGGGTCATGCATAGGGCCAATCCTGTTACAGGTCACATTTTCCTGAGGTTCACAGTTCTTCACCAGAACTGATACTGAAGCCTCAGCTCAGTCAACAGCATCCTATGAGCTGCCAGCCTGACTGTCTTGGTGCTCAGCTTGCCTTAAATCAGCTCTCCACTGAGCAGTGGAGACACTTTATTTTCCAGGCATAGACATTTTATTTTCCAGAGGGAACATTTGCTCTTCTGTCTCTTTTATAGGAAGGATGTACTAGGAAAAGGAGGCCTCCAAATTTCTTCTCCTTGTCCATAGACTTATACAAGAACAAAATATACTGTTGACTACTAACATTTTGTGAATATCTCTGTTCTTTCCTACTCCAGTGGTTGATTCAACATCTCACCTAACAAAATGCTATGCATAAAATATAAATCTTCATTATGTCTTTCCTGCATCTAATAAACATCAAAATGATTGAAGTTTTAAATAAACTAAGAAAGCTAAACTCATTTCTTTAATTTGTGCTTCCACAGGAAAAGAGTGCCTTTGGGTCCTTGGCAGATAGAACATTATACTCTTTTTTTTTTGTTTTGTTTTTTGTTCCCAAATATGAAGATGATATAATCTTTTTTTCAGGTTTAGAAAAGTAAGCTCCTACAAGTAGATGTAGACAGTTCACAGAAAAGTGAATCCAAGCTCTGTTCTGTGGTCTTGAAACCTGCAGAACTGGTAAACAGCAGATGACCATGTAGTTAACTATGCAAATATACAGCAACAAGCTAAATATTAAATGATATTTAAATTAGAACATAAATATAGCTATGCATAATTCAGCAGGATGATGCCTTTGCAGCTGGAGTAGATGGGAGGTCAATGACCCTTGATGATAGCTGTTCAAGTATTAATATTAAGTCTATATAATGAAGTAAGTCCTTACACAAGGTTTGTCCTTACCCTGTATGGGGAAATACGGCCATCATCCATTGTGAACACATGGGCATAGCGTGTTGTTTAAATCTCCCTTATGTTTAATTTGATGATTAACCTTCATGGCTTTCCACATTTGTATTCAGGGTTTGCTGATGTTATGCCTTTCATTAGAAAGGCTATTATGAAATTATTCCAAGCCTTGCCCTAGCAATGCCAACTAATTCTAACTCAGGCAGAACCATCTTCTATCTTAAATATATCTAACACACTTTTCTTACAATACTATCAGGAAACTTCATCAGTTTTTCAGTGTGTCCATCCCACAAACATGTCTTTTAGTGCTGCTTTTGCTCTGTTATAAATACTTAACCCTGAAGTTAGACATATTGACACTATCTGGTCTGCAGTGCACACTAAAAGTTTGTATTTTTATGGCTCAGCAGTCAAACAGCTGAGAAGCAGTTAAACATACTCCATTTTACAATAATTCATTTTCAACCCTTGACAGATTGATTTCCACGGGGTTATTTGCTTCTTTCTGCACCCTATTTCATAACAATGCTTACTAGAATGATTTATTAACTCAGTGCCAAATTCTTTGATACCTTAATAGTTAAATTTACTTCAGGACATGAGGCTACATTATTTTTTACCAGGTGTTTGGTGTGATGCTTTTAAATAATGAATGAATAGGGTCGTGACCTAGTAGCACTTTGGTGCTTGTGTGTGTCAAAAATACGCTTTCTCTAGGAGCATTCAAAACAGACATAAACAAGCTGGTTAATAACTTCTATTGAAAATAATCTCATTTTTCTCTGTGTACCAATAAGCCCTCAAACAGGAGATCTATTTCGCAGATCTTCCCCATGCCACTGATTTTTGGCTTCCTCATAATGTTTCTTCAGAACAATATGAAGTCTCCACAAAACCAAACTGTCCATGAAATCAGAATAGTTTAAATAGAGCTGTGTGTATAATTGCCTTTGCAGTTAACTGCTGAACTATAAAAAGAAAAAGTTTGTCTTACACAGATCTGAGGCTTTTTTTCCTTTTATTGAAATGAAAATTAATTTTCTTTGGCTCAAGCAAAACTTTTCATTTGCAATCATTTATTTTATTCTCCTTATAAAAAAGTAGATTAATTTCTAAACAAAATGTCAAAAATGAGAATTTATAAGATTGGGTTTGGACGTAGGAAACCAAAACATTTACATTTTTTAAAAACTAATCTTTTGAAATAAAAAAATGTGGCAAATTCAGAAGACTCGCAAATTGTTGACGTTTACTCAAGGGAGTTTCTGGTAGATAAAATATACGAGCAGGAAAAAAAATTACTCAATGGTCAGGCTAGATGTCTGTGCTCTAGAAACAGAGAAGAAAATTATTTATTATCAAAATGTAACATATATGCTTCTAACTCAGGCTAAAAAGTTTTTTCTCTCAGTCTCACAGAAATGCCTAATTAGTGATGTTGACATATTACTTCAATTTCCAGGTAACTGAGTGCAAACTCAAGTAGCATACTATTGCCTAACCCAAGGTTTCAGCACATACATTTTGGGCCCTCTTCATTAGCTGCTGTTGCACTGCAATTTTTGAACCACCCACACAACCTTCCTTATATGCTCTAAGGGCCATTTTACATCATCATCAATGCATAGTGTAATAAGATGAAATGAAGAATATTGAAGAATAAAAATCTCAGCCAAGACCATGAGGTTTATTGAGCCTAATAAAATTTAGCATAGTGGTAGATACTGGTTCCTGGGCCACACTTAAGCTACAGTGCTATTGGGAAAACAAGAGTTAACAGGTGAGTGAGACAACCATAAAATATATGAAGATAAGCAATAACTCTCACAGTGTAGTGGAAGCATTCAGTTAAAATCATGGGACTATGTATTATGGAAAGGACTGCATAGTTTAACATCACGATCAAATCAGGTCCACCAACAGCTCTCCAGTAAATGGCTCACAGAGTTCATTAATGTCTCCAGAGATGAAATTCAGTCACAGGTACAGAGAAGGAGGAGGAAATGTGATATGTTTTTCATCTATAAAATGATAATATTTTGATAACTTTTTAATCTCTATGCCAAGAATAACCATCCTGTATTTTTTGTTCACTTCAGCTGCCCTCAGCCCACTCATACCTTTCCCTTAGATTGTGCAAACATCTATGTTTACCAAACTGTTTTCATTTTTTAAAATTTTAATCAGACAGTTGAGTCCTCTTTCTTCTTTGATTATGAACTCTGGTCACTTAATCATGCCAATCCAAAATAAGGATTTTACACACAAACACTAGGACTGGTGTTTGTGTGTAAAATCAGAATTCTAACATGAAAGAATTTCAGTTATTAACTTCCATTTTTTTCCTGAGGTTAATAAACTTTTTTTTTATGCTGCAGAAGGCTAATTCCTCTTTTAGCCATGAAAGGTCTTATGTTCAAAACTCCTATACCTAAAAAGATGTGCTGTAGACAAAGGAAGGTTAACCTACAAATAGGCTATGGGACCCTACATCAACTTGTAAAGGTTTCATGACAACTGTGGACATTTAGCATTTGTGAGAAAAAAATTATGGAAATCAAAACACCTGGGTATGCAGTGCAAAGACATACCATAAATACAATTTTTCAGGAAGAAAAATAATATGCAAGTAAACATGTTGTGGTAGATACTTGGAAATGTATAACATACCTTGTAAACAGATGACTGAATGGAGTACTATATATATTTTAATACCGTTGCTTAGAAAATGACTGACATAATACACTGCTCTTTGTGTTGTCAATACTATAAGTATTGATTAATTTTTTAAGTGAGAGAATCAGGAATTATCTAGCTTGGGAGGGTCCTCTGGAGGTTGTCTGGCCAAACTCAGCACATGGCCAATTTACAACATGATTTATTTACTAATCTTTTTTTAATCTAATGAGAAATATAAAATTAATTTGAGAAAAACTGATGCAGTGCTTGCAAAGGAAGGTGAACCAACAGCCTTCTGCTCACTGCTGTCAGATCAGTTTATTTGGTCTTGTTGTGCTGATATTTGATAAAACTGCGGTTTTGCAGGATGAGGATGGAAAATGAGCTGGGCCAGTCACTTTCTCTGTTTGCTACTTGTATACACACACACACTCCTATGTAATTAATAATTCATGACTGCTTTATTCCTAAAGGACAACTCAGCACTTGATTCTTCTCTAACACCTCGTGTCATGATCCATCTTCCTTTTAGCCAGTGTGGGGTACAGTATAAACTCACTTTCTTATGCAAATAAATTGGAGGAATGATGTCTTTTAATTTGCACTGATCTTTCCTGTTCAGCTGAGTCTTCTCAAAGCCTAAACTGCTGACAGGATGGGTTGTCTTTTTGCCTTTTTAACCACCATTTTAGTATTAATCGGAGTTAGATTATCTCAAGGAGTTGTCATTTGCAAAACCTTGGTTTCCAGAGTGCATTTCTTTCCCCTGTGATGATCTGGGTGCCATGCCCTAACTCCAAATAAGAGCAAATATTCTAAAAATTATATACTGGTTATCTACCTACTCCTTCTCCTGAGTTAAATTACCCTCTCATTCAAGATAAAATAAGAGCCGAAGCTTGGATTTATTTGGGGAGGAATGAGAGAGTGTTGCCAATGTATTCTTGTCTTGGATGACCTGATTATTTTCTTTTCAAACATGACAGTGAAAATCAATCCCTGCTCCTGTATTGCTGACAGGTATATCCAACAGACTAACACACAATTAATAGACTTCCCAGTAAGTGTACTGCATAGCCAGGATATTAGTATTATAGCGCTTTGATTTCTTTTCAATAGGGAGGCAGCCATGTTGACAAGATGAATAAATAAGTTCCTAAGTTACTTTTTTTTTCTCCTTGGCCATTTGTCTGTCCTCATACTCTTTACTGTTCTACTTATATTTCTACTGAGCATAAATATTTGAATTTCTTGAAAATTCCTGACTGAATATAGAAGGAACATGACATAGCCTGAAGATAGATGTTTAAGAAACAGGTTTTCTGTTTTCAGGTATCTGATTTTGACATTTCACCTTGTTTTACAGAGGTAAAAATGATCCCACAATACTTGTGAATTCAAGTGGCTTTTTGAGAGATTTCCTGCTCTGTTTCTGGTCTGGCCTTTAAAGCCATAACTAGTAGTCACTTCTAATAAAAAAATCCTGACTGGACTAGCTGTCACTGGAGATCACAGATACTCATTCAGGAGTAAGCTTACATGCAAGCAAACCAATTGCCCTCATTTTGTAGGTTAGAGACAAATACACTAATTGACTCTATTATGTTGCATCTTATTAAACCCAGTTGACTTCCATGTACAGAAAAGCTACAGAATCAGATGCTGTGTGCATTTAATTAATTAAAAGTGATTATTTTGATTCATAGGAAAAAAAAATGCCCATCATTGTTCTGAGTGCTTTCACGATAAACAATAAAACATTCTAAGGCTATTTTGCTCACCCTTTTTAACGGAGCTGTTAGCCATTAATGGCATCACAGACTGACTCACTCATGAGAGAGCATTTTGTTAATGTAAAGTACGATCTTGTTCAAAAGTTCTGGTTTGTGGTTTTTATTTAATTATAAAAAACTATATATTATAGTTCCAGGAGGAACTAAAGAAGTAAAAAAAGGGTGTGGATTTGGGTGTTGGTATGCTTTTAAAGCAGGTTCAAGCAGCCTTGGTAACTTTGATTTTTCCTTTCAGCATTTTAATTTACATTAGTTGCTTATAAAAGCTTTTGATTAAATGAACCACTGCTGTATTCTTATGCTCATTAGCCAAGTTTGTCTTGCTGTGCTGCGTTTATGTTGTGACTCAGGCCAAACTGTCCTTTTCAATGTAGAAAGAAGGAATAGAAATATGGCATTGCCACAAAAGGCTGAGCTAGCTTGTGCTTTGGTAATTTGTTTTCTGCAGTGAGTTTGGCAATGGACTAAGTTTGTAGGTGATTTTGCTCTGCCTTCTCACCTAGTTGAGGCACTCCACAGCAGCTGGTGGTTTCATATCAAACAAAAATATTTTTGAAAACTTGCATGTAATATCAACATCAACTTCTGCATACCGGGCTCCTCTTTTCCCCAAACTGAGCAGCTATAGGAGACCTCAGAAGGCACAAGGCACATGAGAGAGAAGTAAGGCAGCCCTGTCACCACAAAGCATAGTTCTCCATAGGCAAAAACTAGACTGTGATTACTATGACAAAGACTAGTACAGACCTTTGACATAATTCAAATAACCTAATAACAATGACTGGCTTCATATTAGTGGCCTAGAAGTGGGGAAGAGAATTTTATAAAGCAATACAGTCATCAGGCAAACATACAGATACCTTGTTACTAGTTTCAGTAACTAGCAAGAGTTTATAAATATTATTTTGTGTCCTGAGAATGTAATAATTTATGTGCTAAGAAGATAAAAAAGTTCTTTTGTGTTTAGCTCTGAGCTGCATACTTGTATTAACTTGGTTGTACAGCACAAGATTGTGTGTTGCAGCATTTTTCTTCAGAGCCATTAAGTGACTATTGTATTAAAAACTCCTACGTGACACTAAGGTCTTATCATTAGCTATGTACTTATTACATTGAGCAGAGGAATATGTCTTGGCTAACTCATGAAAATTTTCACATTAGGAATGTCCACCTCTCTTAAAAGCACATAAATGACATATTTTCAGTGATCCTTTTAAAAGTTTCTAAGGATTTTCTTTGACACAACAGTATGATTTCTCAGATGTTATTTCAAAAAATATTCTTAATATTATAATCAATAAAATATAATATATCATTATAATAATGTTTAACATAATCCAGTTAAAAACAGTTTTAATCTACTGCCCTTCACTGGTTAAAATTCTACCTGGATTAGGGGCACTGTCCATGAAAGTGTTGCTGCAGCCCCACCTGAAACAGACATAACTTTTGTCATGATGTAACAGTTAGACTGGTACACAGGAGGGATATGAGGACTATGGGAAGTGTTGTTCAGTCTTAAAAAGCAGGGCATAGCTGATCACCAGTATCTCATAGGCCATAAGACTGGGGTGGGCTTTGAGAATGATTTTGGTGTTGAAGCAAATACCTGGAACATTTCATTTGTGTAAATGTTCAGTGAAAAAATCAGTTATACCTAAAGAACATCTTGAATCAAACTCACCAGTGGATCTTCAGTGCATCCCACAGAAAAGCAAAACTATGGGGTGGTGACTCTGTAATGAGCTTTATTTTAGATCCAAAATGTATATTGTTGTTCCTCCAGCAAAAAAATATGAAACTTTCATGGGAACTCTTTCATCTTCAGCAGTTTAGTAGTTTTCTGACAGGGGAAAGAAGGAGGTGGAAAGACACAAGGCGATTTATTACCCTTAAATAGTATTGGAATTCCAGAAACTGTGGCTTAAGCTTATGCAAGGTAAAATGTCTGCAAAGCACAGGCAAAAGATGGTTAACCATGTTTTTTTCCAAAAGAAAAGCTACTTCAAAAAGTGACTCTACAAAATTGTATTGTTGATCATTTCATGTTTATTTGGCTATGGAAAAGCTTTCTTCTGGCAGAGGAAATTTTAAGAATTCAGAGCCATGAATCTTCTCAATGAGGAGCTGTATAAATGCACTTTCCCTCAGAAAAAGAAACTGAGTAAGAGACATTTAGTTTCAGCAAAATTCTGTCTAGCTCTGACAACAAAATTATACATCCTCTGCCAGGCTATTTGCAACAGGTAAGTCAATTTTAGGAACTAAAAGTAAAGTAAAATATATCGGTTCTGCCTTAATCCATTGAGTGCTTGGCAAATGAGTTTTCACTGCAGTCCAGGAAACACCTCATCTCAAAGTCAACTTGGCACTTGTTCAAGTTGTTAATGTTTCTAGATAGAGGGACAGGACAGAGTTATTTTGTTTGTGCAGAACTAACTTTAATGTTTTCCTGTATTTTTGCCTAGTACAGATTTCTTTTAGTGTGAGGCTTCCAATATTCTTTTGATTCTTAATGAGCTGTAAACACAACAAAAAAATACACTCTACTGTAGTATCCCCAATTCCAGGAGGTTAGAAAATGAAGATCTGTTAGTAAATGCTTCCTATTATGAAATTAGCATATTCTCTTATCAAGGCAGTCCTGACTTTTTTATTTAGGGTCTTTTGGGTCTCAGAAAACATACCTATGTACATATATGAGTTGACATTATATAAAACAAACAGGCATCTTACTCTCCCTTTTCAACACTGCTGTATACAATTTTTTTTTCTTTGGTGTGCTGGATGCTGTCTCTGAGTAAGCAAAGGTTCTTTAATAGCCATCCAGCAGTTGTAAGTTGTGGATGTAAATTCTCTGTATTCAAGAAATATCTCTGTGTCTAAAAACATTTTTTTTTCCCCAGTTAAATCAATTGGTCTCACAACCTACTTTTCTATGTAAACTTTGCTTGAGGAGATATTTGTAACAATTGGCAACAATTTGCAGTTCTGCAACTGAGATTGAGCTAGTGTCATAGGGTAAAAACCGAAAGTAAAAAACGGTCTTTGTTCCTGCCACGTGGACCGGGGGCTGCCCAGCACCGACTCCCGCTGCTGGCTCCTCCGCGCCCTCCAGCCCCGGCGGCGGGAGCTGGTCCAGGGTGAACCTCGGTGCGGCGGCTTCGCCCTGCGCCGGCGGCCCCAGCGGCCACTCCTGCTCCCGGGCCGCCCGGCCCCGCGCCCGCATAAGTTTCAGTGGCCCCTTTTCCCCAGCAGCAGGGAGCAGCAGCTTGTCCTGCCGTGCTGGCGCTGCTGCCCGGCTCTGTGGGGAGAAGGTGAAAGTAAAACCGATCTTTTCCTACCATGCGGGGTCCCCAGTGATCGCACGGGAGGATGAATCCGCGGTTCTGCCATGGCGGCTTGGTGGTATTTTCCTGGGAGGGGAGGGAG
>VYZS01105071.1:3002-21676 GCA_013400695.1 Neodrepanis coruscans
GCAGAATAATTCAGCTGGTTCACTTATAACAAGTACTAGTATTATCACAGATGCCATTCTCTATAATTTATAAAACAGTTTGCAGTTCTGTTAGGTTGAATCAGTGATAAACATAGAACAGATTGTAAAGTTAAATGAATGTACAACTCCTAACTTCTAGGAAAACACAATAAACTATTTATATGTGTTAACAGGGCTAAATGTCCCTCAGCTAGTTGGAGAGAAGACGGAATGACCGTTTTTGAGCTGTCAGGGCTGGAAGAATAAGAGTCAAGATTATTACTCAACTGAGGGTTTTGCAGTACTACTTTATTTAGTAAAGCAAGTAGGTTAGTTTTTAGTGGTATACAGTTATAGCCTTCATCCAAAAGTTTACTGCCTATGTCAGTGTATCATTGCATGAAAAAAGACAGTATTGCTTTTTACTGAGCAGCAGACAGCCTCTAGCAGGAAAACTGGGCGATGAGGAAGGGTACTGATAGAGAGTTATAGTGCCATTACCTGTCATGAACAACATTCAGATGAAGCTTTACAATTTATGCAAAGCCAAAGTCAAGTGGTAGGCCTGAAGGACCTTGAAAACTATCATAGAATAATAACTTGTGGATTTTATATGGGAATTTTCTTCATAATTTGGAGTTTGATGCTCCTGGTGAGCTGTCAGAAGGACTCTGAAAAAAAAGATAGATTTATTTATATTCTTACCAAGGGAACAAAAAAATCCAATCACCCCTGTATGTTTGATTTATAATTAACAGGAATAAAAACATAATCATAAATGTAGCTGCCACATTTAGGCATGGTATAAATATTTTATGCAGTGCTTCAAAGTTGAGTATAATGTGCACTATAAAATTTGAATATTATAATAAATGAAGATATTAAGTCTTTAAAGAAGAAATTCTGGACTCTCAGAATTATGGAAACACTCGTGTTTGAACAATGATCCCGTAAATTACAGCGTGTAACAAAAAATGCTTCTCTCTCCACAGAACGTGCAGGAATATAAATGTCTCATAAAATTGGTAAAAATGAGAAGCTGAAGGTTGAAAGGGCTTTAGATGAACTTTAGTTTATGAATTCTGCTCTCAAATTTATTCATAAATGAAATGCACTGTTTTAAGGCATAAGCTATTCTTTAAGAGAGGAGACATCACCCAGGTTATTCTTAGGTCAGACTGCAGGTTTAGGAGCTTCAAAACTGCTGTTTGCAGGTAGCTTTTCTGCACCTCACCTGTGAAACAGAGAGAGACCTGTCCCAGAAATGCCATTATGTCTGTTTGTATTTCTGTCAGTGGCATACCTAAGCAGCACACAGATTTAAAGGACCTGATACTTTTAGATGACACATCTGCTGTAAAATGCTTGGAAAGCTTCTGGGAAGCCAGGTCACTTGATGCTGCCAAATGGCCCGAAAGACCAAACAGCAGCCATTGCAGCAAGTTCCCATGTCAGAGGGTTTCACTGTGCTCAGAGGAAGCTTTGGGTGCTAGCAGCCTGATTTCCAGAGGCACGAGACATGTGTGTCACTTCAGCCAGCATTAATGAAAGTGCCCATCCTGCTGTAATCTCTGCATCTGGCAGTTGGCATTTGTGATTAGTATTGATTAGTGAATGGAGTGAAAGGTGTCTGCCTGAGAGGGGAGCAGAAGAGAGCGGTCAGACATCTGCACAGCCACCCACAAGCACCACAAAGAGGATATTTCTATGTCCTTACCATTCCTCAAAAGGGATGGTGTCTTTTATGATTAGTAGCTAGAGGCTCTGCCTGAAAAGCTGTAAAGTGCCCATTTCTCCTCCATTCCTTCTTCCTTCCCAGAGTGAAATAGGTGCTGCAAAACAGCATCATAACTTTTTATAGAAAAGATACTGCAGCCCCTAATGATATGGAAGGTGGCGTTTTTAAAAACCCTGAAAGCCACTAAATTACTATTGTATTTAATGTGTTTATAATGTATTTTTGTGTGCATAGTATATATAACACAGTAATGTGTATATTGTATCAAGTGGGGGTTTTTGATGCAGTTCTTGTTAATGATATTATGGGACAGGAATAAAAAAATTTGACATCTAAACAGGCCTGACAGAAAAAAAGTAGTCAAATGGGGGAAGAGGCAGCAAAGGAGAAAATAAAGTGTAAGATTAGTACACATTTTTCTTAACTCATAGCTAAATAATATTTTTATCCTTTCTTCCCTTCTCCCATCCCAGGGTTAAATAATTAATAATTTTGTTTTGTGAGTACACTTGATTCCTAATCTGAAAAAATCCTCCTCTTCTGCAATAGAATTTCATGTAAATATAGATCAACTCTTACAGCAATCCTTCTGCCCTTTATAATAATTTCATGACTATTCTGGCCAAGATGGAAATGTCAGGGATGGGAAAAGGGGACTGTAAGTCAGTGTCTACTTTGCAGGATTTCTCAGTCCTGATAAAGGCACTGTAGGATATTTGTGTTGAACTGCACAGTGCTGAACTGCACTGAGGTTTGTATCTTTTCCCTCTTTTGTGCAAAGGACAAACAGAAAAACATGAAATATTGAGCATCACCTTGTCCTTTATACACAGAAATATTGTGATGTGCTGTGACCCTCACAGCAGGAGATTTGGAGTGCATGAATGCCAAATCAGTGCAGGAGAATGTGCATTGCTCCATTCCAGAAGGGCCATGTTTAGGGGGTCACACCAGGGTCACACCAGGTGCACGGCACCCAGTGAGACCCGCTGCAAGTGGCTGCTCTGAAAGCCAGGAGAGTCTTAAAAGCTCTCTGCTTCTTTGAAATTTCTGCTTGCTACTTTTCCACTCCCTTTGTATCTCACCATTCCTACCAAATCTGCATGCACTGGGAAGTGCCATGTTTTGTGCCTCTTTTGTGTAAAGGGACCTGAGTCCCTTCCAAGCATCCCGTTGCTGGTGCCAGGAGCACTGCAGGGCTGCTGTGATCCCAGTGGGTGCTCACCTCTCCAGGCTGGGGAGTAAGAGAAATGGGACAGTCAACTTCTCCCAGCAAGCAAAACCCACTACCGAAGCCTTGTTTTAGGAAAGGGACACATGATAGATGAAGCTGCTGCAGTACCTCAAGGTTTACCTTCTAATTCTAATCCTCTAATAGCTGGGAGTGGGGAAAAATGTAAAATGTAGAATTACATTAAGAAGTTTGCAGCTCAAGAGAAAATTGTATAATTCATATAACAAAGAAGTCAAGTCAAATTTTGGATTAATTGTTTATCCAGATAAAGATCATTTTCAGGCTTTTAATGTGAGGCTTTGTATTTTTTCTGATGGGGTTTTGAACAACAGCATATTATTCCTAAACAACAAGGCACTGTAAATAACTAAGTATTAATGGTGTTTTAACTAGTCATTCTTATATCTACTAGTAAATAGAGAACACGGAGGAAAGTGATGCTTGACCTTGTGTCACATCTTTGCACTCAAAAGTATGCATGTAATATTGGCTGACTATTTATCTCCTTTAAACACTAAATTGGCTTTTAGCCTGAAGATTTAAAACCATCAAACAATCATGATTATAGAGCTCCTTAACTTCAGTGAGCTTGGAGTTCATTAGTCTGTGTGCATTCATTGAAAACCTGTGATATTTTATCAGGAAAACATTTGTAGCAAAGAGCAAAATATCAAAGTAATCCATATTTTCAAACATTTCCAAATTAAGTGGTTCTGGTCTTTAAGCTGGAAATGGACAGATTTCTGGGAACAAGACTAAAAACAACATGCAAGAAAAGTGCAACTGATTCTTTAAATACTCTGAAGTGTTCACATCCTATCTACTCTTGCTGCCACAGAGTGTAATCTGAGAAATATCATATAAAATATGATTTTGAAATCAGATGTCTGGATCTAGACCTGACTTTGAATAAGTAAAGGAAAAGAAAAAGTGTGTTTAGCACAGTAGATTGGAAAAGGAAATTATATTTCTTCTCCCTAAGGGGAGTACAATCTAATAGAAGGTATAAATAAAAAAATAAATAAACTTGTTTACAAGCAATCTGAGAGTTACTTTACAAATGACATTCTCAAAAAGAGAGAAAATCAACAAAACCACACCAATTCAAAGTGGTAGAAGAAGAGGCTGATAGAACAGTCTTGGTTCAGTCTTACTGGTTTAGTAACAGAGAAGAACAGCAGAGTTCAGTCCAGTCATTTCCATTTCACTGAAAGGTGAAGAGCCTGTGATGAAACAGAAACACTTACAGTGGATATCTCTACATCTTAATTAATTATCTCAGTTCCTTTAGCAGTCATTGGAAGAAGGCAATAAGCGATATAGAAGAACCTTCAATATTACAAATATTAAATTCTATTTGCAATTCAAATTTTCAATGCATTTCTAAAAATAGATTTCTTAAATAGAAATTTGTAATAAAACTAGAAGTTTTGTATTACACCCAAGCATATTTATAGCAAAAATTCCTGCCTTTGTGGTGTCCCATTGGAAGGGAAGAGCAAAACAGGGTTGGGTTTTTTCCTTCCTCTACTTATGCCACCTCAATATTTCTGAAATGGATTACTGCAGAAGTGCTGGCACACAGAAGATATAAATCACTAGTTTTCCCTCATGTATGAAGTGCTTTATAACAGAGGCTGTGAAGAAGTTAACAGGCATCATATTCCACTAATTGCTGCTTATAATTGTCGTCTCAGGCTTGAACAGTCCCACTATACACAAAATGGAAAGAATAAGGAGTGAAATAATCTGAAACAGGAAGTTTACGAGCTGTTGATTTGCCTTGTTTCATTTAAAGCTGCATGTAATCCCAGAATTACTTTACACATTGTCTCTCAGTCCTACAATCAATGTGTCCCTTCCCAGGGCTCTGGTTCCTCCAAAATCAAGGTGTGAGTCTCAGCAAATTGATAACACACACAAAAAATTGTTCTGTAAAAGTTAATTCTACCTCATAGTTTCTGGAGAATGGCATTGGTTTAAGTAGCATGTATTGTGGACAAGAAAACTGACAAAGACTGCCCACAGACTCAAGTCCAGAGTCTCTGGTGCTCCATGATGCCACAAAGGGGTGAATGCCTCTAAATGAAATACCAAAGAACTAGTATGCCCTTAGACAATCAGAGGAGTTTAGTGAGTAGCTAGTAGTGAGATATTAAGAAAGCTAACCTAAAAAATGCCAGTCTGGTTGTACTTTAAATAACATTATCGTAATCATCTCCGCTGCTAGAAATTTTGTTTTGGCAGCATTAGCAAATTGGTAGATTTTTGTAAAATGCCAGTCAGTTTGTGGCTCCTCACAGAAAGCATATGAGCCCTGCAGGAATACTGGAAGGAAACCACTGGGCACGTCCTGGTGTCTGCCCGTTGTGTCTCCCTGAGATTCCACATGTGTACAACAGAGTGAATGAGGCTTCATGTGGCCATCTCATAAGCAGAGTTTTTCTAAATGAAAACACCAATCTTACTAACTGGTGGCAGAAATATGGAGAACCAACTTGAGTTTTTTATTACTACAATTTCAGTTTTGCTGAGCATTGCAAATGCATTAAAAGAACTAATTTAGTCTTGGTCTAGCCATTGCAACACTACAACTGAAAAAAATGAGACAGCATTCACGTAAACAAAGAATAGAAGGACTAGAAGATGGGACCAGAAAATTCAGGCTAGGGCTAGAAAATATGTCAGGCAAAAGACAGAACCTGTATGGCCTTGCACCATAGGTTAATGGACTTAGGTTCCCACAAGATCACATCTATGACAGTGTTTTATCTTGTTCTTTTCCTTTGTGGGTTTTTTTTTCATTCTTATTCATCCCTGTTCCTTACTGCATAAGGATATAACTCCTTCTACTCCTTTTGTGAGAGCTACAAGGCTCCTCGTATTGGAATTACTTCTAATATTGAATTCTGAAGTAATGGTAGACTGGAAAGATGCTTCCTGACATAAGTACTGCATTGAAGAATTCTTGCAGGAACTTGCAGTGACTTGAGTTCATTTCACAAGGACAAAGTGTTTAATGGGAAAAGCCAAGTCAGAGCTTATTAAGCACTATTTACATGGAGTTCAGGACAAATAGCACAAGTCTCGCATCTCAGTACAAAAATATGTATCACTTACGTAGAATCACCCCAGTCTGACTTTATAAATTGTTAATAAATAGTGTCAAGGTCTACCAAAATGCTAAGCCAGCTTAATGATAAACTAAAAGCTTTCCATTTCCTTGCCTTGAAATAACAACTCCCATGTGTTTTATACAGCTATTACCTTCAGGGAATTTAGACTTTCATGAGTGCTTTGGCTATTTACTTTGTTTGCTAATGGAGTTAGCTGGGCTGTAATGTGAGGAAAGTTGAAAAGGCAAAACCGGTTTATGTTTAGAAGTGCCTAGCAATTTGCAAAGGAAATAGTAAAAGTAAATTAAAACAAAAATCCAAAGTAGTCTGTTAGTTCTAATAATGCAGGGAGATGCATTCCCTCTAATTTAGCTGACAGCCTAAGCACCGTCCCAGAGAATTTTTAGCTAAGCAGCCCAGTTTGCTGGGTGTAATTGTTTAAATTCCCTCCGGGGGAAGGCAGGTATGTCTGCAAACCTGCAAAGTCACCTTTGGACTGTTTGCTGTTTCCATTGTTTATTCAGACAATTTTCAGGTCCTGGAAGACAGTCCAGTAGAGCTGGTGATAGACCTCACCATAGGCTTATCCCTAGAGGTGTAGGCATGAGGGTGCCTGACCCAGTGCTCCTAGGGCTGCTGGGTCTACAGACACACATGCTCTATGCTGCTGAGATTCAGGCAGCTGGAAGTTAAAACAGGAGCAGTCAAGAAGACAAGACCCATGAGGTCACTTACAGATTCCTGGGGAGACTCACCCTATATTGTGGACCTGGAGAACTGGGGAGAAAACCCTGTTTTTGGCTGGCTAGAACAAATACAACTTTCATATGAAATTTCCCATATATAAATTTACAAACAACCCTGTGAAGAGAGAGTGAAGCTCTACATGACTGATCATGGGAAATGTTTCTCACAGCTGGTTTAGCACCCCAGGGGGATGCTTGCATGAACTGGACTTTGATGCATCTATTAACATTTTCTTCCTTTCCTCTTGGCAGGATGACAGAGACTCAT
This sequence comes from Neodrepanis coruscans, assembly GCA_013400695.1. Classification (NCBI taxonomy): domain Eukaryota; kingdom Metazoa; phylum Chordata; class Aves; order Passeriformes; family Philepittidae; genus Neodrepanis; species Neodrepanis coruscans. The sequence continues at coordinate 10,105 of VYZS01105071.1, forward strand.
TAAGTTTTGGACAAAGGCAGGCTTACTCTTTTCTGCTCAAAGCTAAATCAAGACCTCTCTCAGGCCCCTCCATGGGCTGCCCCAGTGCCTTGGGAGTGTTCAACACAGCACTGAGCCCCACAGCTCATAAACCCCATCCCCAGGATTTATGGCTCTGTCCAAGTGTTGTGTTGATGTCTTCATGCAACTCCCCTTCTTCCCCGTCTCCTCCATCTCGAACACTTGCCCTTGAAATACAACATCAACATACTCCTGCACACTGTGATGATAGTATTTCACTTGTATGTGAATAAAACAGCAATCTGCCTGATATTGTTAGTGGCATTACGGGCATCCTAGATGCTATCCAAGGGCAGAGGCTGAGTCTTAGTGCTGAATTACAGATTTTCATTATTTTAAAAGCCCTGTTACAATCCCATGTGCTCTTTGCTGCAGAGTTGTCAGATTTCAAACCATAGGAGTGCAAAATAGAAAGTACTGCACCAAATGAGGCTGCTGCACACTGAATTTCATTATTGTAGTTTATTTTAAATGGGGTTAACAAAGACTTTTTAGATATTTCTGTTAAATCAACTATTTAAACAGGCACAAGATGCTAGGTGCCAAATGAGGCAAGCATCTAAATCCTCAGAAAATTAACTATTAGAATCAGAGTAGTTCCATTTCTTTTGCTGTTTTGCCTCTGTTGCCCATGGTTGAAGGGCTCCATGCAGCCAGTTGTGTAAATAAAATGAGTGTGTGAATTAGAAAGAAAAACTTATCTGAGAGAGCTCATGTAAGTACCAGCTCTTTGTTCCATCTGATAGACCTGAGCTTGCTGGGCAGCTCTGGGTTATGTACATCCATGAAGTCATTCAGATATTTTCAGGAAGACGCTGGCAGCAGGAATCAGGCCAGTCTGGCAAACATCACCATTTTCCAGCATCACTGAAATGCAATAACTCAAAATAAGGGAAAGTGCTTTGTCTTTCCAGAAAAGCAATGTACAACTTTAAATAAAGCAAGTAAAAAAATGCACGTCATCCAGGTCCTTTATTTACTTTAAATCCTCCTGTGGCCAAGACAGTGACCTGAATGGACAGGCGTGTATTTAATATTAGAATGAATCACTATTTTCAATTGCCTTCAGTGCAAGGGTATGGGACTGCAAGAAGAGATGTTGGTTTGGCCAGACTGTAAGAACCTGGAGGTGAATGGGAACATGGACTGTAAACTAAAGCATGCTAATCTTGAAAACCTTTAAAGGCCCCAAAGAAAGGAAACTAGAAAAGCTGTCAAAATGAAAGCTGTGCCCAGGCTGAGGTGCAGCTGAAGTAGTAAAGATCTCTTCTCTAACTCTCCCATCACCTTTCCCATTTGGAAGACTGTGAATCCACCTAATGGGAGGTTCAGTGCATGCTGTGAGCTCTAACAGATCATGATTGAATTTCACTTTTACTGGTTCTCTGCAGGTGCTGTGCAGTGACCGTGGAGTTTGTTAATAAACTTCTGTGCCCATTATTGTTCCTCATTACAATAGACATTATCATTGTCCTCTCCCTCCTCTTCAGCAGATTCAATCACTTTATCTTGGCAATATATTAATAAAATGGTCCCATAACTAAGACACTTTATATATTTAGCTGTCTGAAGGACAGACAACATGTCTGTTTCTACAGGCTTGAATATAATATTGTTAAATACAGATGCTGTGCAGGGCTCAAAATTTGTGTAATTATTTCCACAAGCTGTTTTCTCTTGTAAGTAAAAATTTTAATTATTTTTTTTTCCTCACCAACCTCCTCAGAAGGCAAGAATTCTCATAAACGTAACCTTCAAATAATCATGTTTTTACTACCAGTATATAATTTAATTTAAAAGAAAAGGAGGGGGAAGTTTACAGGGTTTTTACTATCCAACTGTTACATTTCATGATTAAATTTGTTAAAGCAATAATTCAGAGCAAAGAGGTATTGCTGAGGGCAGGAAAGTTTACAGTGCAAATACTTAGTGAGCCATGTTAGATAGCCAGGCCTCTTATCTTGTGAAAATGATTTATAGAAAACAACTTGATTACATTTTCAGCCCTATTACCGCTGGGTGATTAGATGAGAGCTCTTTGTTGTTATGACTGTCTATTTTAACTAAACTTAACTCCATCTGCTTTTCATTTAGCAACCACCAGGTCTCTCTGGAAGGCAGCTGCCAGGTAAAGAATAATTTGGAGGCTGATGCTTCTGCGGGTTTGAAGCCCTCGATTTGGTTCCCTGACCTCCCACAGGCTTCCTGCCAGAAAGTCTGACATCCTTTAATCCCTCAGCAAGGTCTCTTGAAATAGCTCCTCCATCTTTGTTTATTTAGACTACAAATTTCTCAGGCAGGGTCTCTTTTACCATACTGAAACTGCTGTGTGTTCAGGCGTTAATAGAGTGCAAATACTACAGAGAGGAATATTTGGTATCATTATGCTTATGCCGTCTGATAATGAAAGTGAAAATGGTACTAGTGCTGTGCCTGAAAGACTTAACTTAGACAGCACTTGGATCCAATCACTATTGTAGGCGGAGGAGAAAAGAAATAATCTGACATCTGATTTATCTGACTTCAGCTTGTTCCAAGCCCTTTAAAACAAGGACCTCAGTACTTGCAAATGTATTTGGAAATGGCAAGTATGAAAGAAATTAGGACACCTTCTTTCAACCTCTTTCAATGCATAAATGATTGCTGCCTGCACATTCTCATATATACACAAGGAATTGCATTTAATTTTTATGCTTTTCCAGCTGCAAGGAAACTGGTGTAAATCCCTTTAGACTCAATATGATCAGAGACACTGACTTAAGTCCTATGAGGTACCCATAGTGTGCTTTCTGGTATGTATAAAAACAGAATCTTCCATATGGGAGCTGTAAATGGATGTATATGTTCACCACAGATGGGGGAGCTGTTCTGCAATGGGAGAAAAACACCCTAACTGGTCAGCCTGAGGGTTTGAATACTTGCATTTTACATGAAGGAGATCCATAAGAGTGCCTTTGGCAGTGTATTGTGGTTCAGAGTCAAATGTGAAGGCTTTCTGTGGGGTATGCAATAAGCAAGAGAAAGGCAGAAAAGGGAACTGAAACTACATAAAACAGGAGAATTCCCTCCTATAAATCTGTGTGCTTTATTCTGAGATAGAGATGTACTTACCCCTGATCAGAGTTCACTGCTCAGATCTCAGACCCAAACTGAAGGTTTCGGTATCGGTATCTCTTCTTTTTTTTTTTTTTTTTAAGAGAGAGAAAAGACTTCTCATCCCTCCAAAAGAGAAGGAGAGGGTCCTTGTCAACATTAGCATAAGTACTTCTCTTGGACAGCACCCCAGCAACCCAGGCTCCATCCCTCTGCAATGGCTTAAAGCCCCAGGACAGGTCTGCACACTGTCAGATGCACTCTCAGCACTCTGCCTCACAAGTAATGAGAAAAAATATTCACAGCAGAGGAAGGAGTAATCTTTTGGTTTAAGTATTAGAGCCACCACCTGAGGCTGGATTCTAGTCCTTTCACTGAGTAATTAATATAACATAATATAACTATGCAGTGGGGCTGGGTAGCACATAATTTACACTTCAGAGCAGTTTCTTAGCAGGCAGGTGGATTGGGGGTTAATCTTTAAGCTTTATCCTAAGAGTTTTGCTCAGGAAACCTACTCTAACAGGAATGTTATACTTTGCTCCTCTTTGAGGGGCTCACCATGAATGTTCCCATCTCTTTCTTTCCCTGGAGGCAGCATGTTGCTCATCCGATTCCTTGCTTTAGTTACTGGAAACTCATTCTGCCCCTGGCTAGGAAATGTTCTATAGCATGTCCTATAGCAAACCACAGGGAGTGAAGGTTAAAAATGTTAGTTAAACAAATCAAATTAAGGGCTTATATGTCCAGTTGAAATGAAGGAAGGGTTACATGTGTATTCAGGGAAGCTATTAAAAGTGAAGTTTTTGTGGCTAAATAAAAGGAAATGTTGCTTGGGAAACTTATTTCCCTATTTAGCCTGTTTTCAACTAGCTGCCTAAGGTTTCTGGTTTCATCTAGGGCTCTATCCTCAGGCCAGGAAATTGAAGTTTCTAAAAACAGTGGGAAAGGATAGAAATAGAGAAACACAGACACTGCAAATACCCTTAGAGTTAACTAAGAAATGGAATATAGTACAAGACAGACAAGAAAAACCTATGCCCAGAACAATCCATGCTTCAGTTTCCTTCTTTGCCACCATCATATACTTTATTTTTTCTAAAGATTGTTTCAGCTGTTTTATTTAAAAACATAACATACATGATTGCATCATGCATATATTTTGTGTGCTCAGAAAATATATTGAGTGTTTACAGTAGCAGCTGTGAAATATTACTATGTCTGCTTTAAAGAGATGTAAAGGAAATTTTGGTGACTTGCCAGTTGAAGTCTTGGGACAGGACACATAAGACCCATTCATTGATTCCTAGGTCTTGTTCTGTACCAGAATTATCCTTCTACTCATGATTGCAGAATTTGTAATGGGACCTAAGTGATTGTTCCTATCTCATAAAATATTGCCTCTATTGCTTGAAAGCCCTCTTATATGTGTAAAAGAGAATTAAGAAGGAAGAGTAACTGGCTGAGGTATATGGGTTGAGATATATCACATCTGCCTTGTTCTACTTCTAAGAAGTAAAGGGAAGGCTTTCCTGAATGAGCAGAAGCTGTTTCACTATTTAGGAGCTTCCTCATTCCTATATGGTGATTCGGAGAATGGAAATCATTTCTCCCCTTCCCGGATCGGTCCCATGTGGAGCCCCATGGGTTGGAGCGGGGCCCGCTCCCGGTGCGGCCCGGCGGGTGCGCTCCAGCGGGCGGCGTCCGATGAGCTCTCGCTGGACCGTGGGGGGTCCGGGGGAGAGGGCATGGGCCTCGAGCCAGGGAGGCCCGAGTCACGTCTCTCCTCTCGGGCGTAGCGCCGGGTGGCCAGGGAAAGCCCCGGGCCCCGAGCGAGGGTGCGCCCGGAGCCCGGTGGTAGCAGCAGCGCCACAGCGGCACAAGAACGGCTCGGTGTGGCACGGCCGCGGCAGCCCTGTGGCGGGGACCGGTTTTTTCCCTGGCGGCAGGGGAAGCGGTGGCGCGGTGGCGGCAGCGGTGCCGGCTCCTTGCCCGCGGCGGCGCGGGAGGGGCCGGCCGCCAGGGTCACCCAGNTGGACTTCCTCTTTCTCGGAATTGCATTCTTCCTCGTGAATTTTTGGGAGGCAGATTTCCTCCTCGGGAGGGGCATTGTTTCTTCCCTTTTTTTTTCTCTTTTGTGTTTTTTTTCTTTCTTTCTTTTCCCAGGGAGGCAGGTGGCCTGGTGATTATCTGCCACTATTCTCCGGGGTCCAAAGACCACATCTCTTCTCCCAGCACTGAAATCCCTTCCCCGGGGGCCTAGAGGGAGGGGGGAGGGGGCGCTCACAGTTTCTAACTTTCTTGAGTGTTTTTCTCCAGTAAAGAGCCGAGCAGAAGCTCACGCTGGAGAGCCCTCAGATAGGCCGTGTGCTTCTTCTAATTACCCCGGCATCTCTCCGGGAGCCCAGAGAGAGACCAGCACTATTTCCAGAGCGTCCTCATCCCAACACGGGCCCTGGGAAACTTAATTTGTCTGTCTTGTTGCACTTTATTTGTCGGGTTTTGTGTGTGCATGAAATAAACTGTGATATTTGTGTGTTTTCTTCATTTTGGGGTGTGTCTGTGGCTTCTCTCAGAATCTCTTGTCCAAAACCGCTAAATTTGTGGTAAAACCATGACATATGGTAACTGCTTTTCTCTGTACCTATGCAGAGATGGCTGTAGAGTACACAGCTGATGATGTTTCATTCTCCATTTAGAAAAGCCTTAGGCTTGAAGAAAGATCTCCAGAATGAAAAGGCTTGTTCTGGAAGCAGTTTCATTGCCTTGCTCTTCATTTTACCTGAAGTGATAATGCAGACTTCATTTTGCTGCTGCACATTGTAATGATGCTAAGGAAATTACCTCAGCTGCCCATTGAAATCACTTTTAGCAGGGTAATGAGCAACATTATCATAAAATCATAGTCTGACCTTCAAGATCATCTAGTTAGAATCACAGAATTATAGAATATCTTGAGTTGGAAGGAACCCACAAGGATCATTGGCATATAACTGCTGGCCCTGTACAGAACAGCCCCAAGGGTCACACCAAACGCCTGAGAGCATTGCCCAAATATTTCTTGAACTCTGTCAGACTCGATGATGTGACAACTTCTCTGGGGAGCCTGTTCCAGTGTCCAACAACCCTCCAGATGAAGAACCTTTTCCCAATATCTAACCCAAACTTCCCCTTCTAACCCAAACTTCATGATGTTTTCCTGGGTTCTGTCACCAGGCATCAGAGAGAAGAGATTTGTGCCTGCCCTTCTGCTTCCCCTCTTGAGGAAGCTGTAGACCATGATGAGGTCTGCCCTCAGTATCCTCTTCTCCAGAATGAACAGACCAAGCGACTTCAGCCATTCCTCATATAGCTTGCCCTCTTGACACTTCATCATGTTTGTAGCTCTCTTTTAGAGTCTTTTTAATAGCTTAATATCCTTCTTGTATTGTGGTGCCCAAAGCTGCACACAATATTCAAGGTGAGGTCACACCAGTACAGAGTAGAGTGGGAGAGTCACTTCCCTCAACCAGCTCATGATGTTGTGTCTGAGACACCCCCGGACATGTTAGCCCTCCTAGCTGCCAGGGCACAGTGCAGACCCATGCCATGGGCAGGGTCACCATTTACAAGACTGGGTTACTTTGGGCCCTGTTTAACCTGGCCTTGAACAATTCCAGGGATGGGGCATCCACAGCTTCTCTGGACAACCTCTTCCACTGTCCCACCACCATCACAGTAATGCTGTGGATGTTCATGTATTTGTCACAGAAACTAAGGCTGAGACTACTCTCACTTTACTATCAGTCGTTCTGAAGATGAGATAACCTGACCCCACTAGAAAGAAAAAGTTGATGCTCGAACCACATTTAATGTGTTTTATTTTAGTGACACCATTTAAGGATAAATAACCACGAGTATGCCATTGCAGCTCATTTGTGCCGTATATTGCATGGATCTTCTGCATTACAAAATAATAAATTTTAATTCTATCATTATATACTGCCCACTCAGAGTTAGAAGAATCATTAATTTCTGATATCACAGTAAGCTGTGAAGCTAGGAGAAAAGGGGAAAGAAAAGAAAGTCTATTCTCCTGTTCTTTAAGTTGTGGTGCAAAACATGAATGTTTGCTAAAAAAGAACCTCAAAAATCTCCTTGTGATGCTTGTAAAATCAATTCTGATGTACAGAGTAAAAATGCATCAACAAAAGACCTCTTGTTTTCCATCAAGAAATCTCTCATATCAACATAGGAAAAGCAGTGCAGATCAGAAAGGTGGCAAAATCTTATTCTACCTTAAAATGCTTTTTTGCTGATATTTTTTTCAGGAAAAACAAATTTTAAATGTCTGAGCATAGGCAGTTTACAGGGTGTCAGTACAGAAAGATAAGTAAAAAAAAGGTGACTAGAACAACTGATACTAGAGTCAAAAAAAAAAGAGGTAGTCTCTGACTTGAGTAAGAAACACATAAATTCTTTCTGAGGTACTCTAACTCATCGATCAAATACATATGTCAAATTTTATCCTTGGACAACTGAAAAATCAGGTAAGTAATTGTGAAATTGCTAATAGTTTTGCCATGGAGGAATAGTGAGACTCCTCTTTTTCAGAAGGGTTCTCCCTAATTCTCTTGAGGCAATTCACATGTATTTCTCTCTTGCTTCCTAATGCCTCAGCAGCCCCTGTCTCTTCTTGAGTGCTTAGAATTCCCTACTAAATGTAGTTTAAATCTCTGTTTGGAGTTGACCCAGCTTGTTGCTCAGGACATTAACACAATAATATACCCCCGCAAAGAAGAAAAAAATCATCTGTTGACCCAAATCTCCCTGTTACCAGAAATCCCTCGCTTTACTTAGCCCTTCTAGTATAGCATCACTAGGAAACCAGATAAGGAGTTGACATTGGATTCTGGAGAAAAAACATGGGTAGAAAAAATTCATTATGAATGATTATGAAACAATTTGTCCAGAAGGAAACTTTCTTCCTTGCTCTCAACCTTCAAGTTGTGTTTAACAGGAGTTAGTTCAGGCTGCATGACCCCTTTTTCACAGTGACTCAGCATTACATTGCCTACAGTTCTTTGCAAAGCAGTCATAAGGTGAAGTCTGTTTTCTTTTCTGTAGAAATAGGGACAGCAGATGGCTTGTGGAAGAAACTAAACAACATTTCATGTCCTCTTGGGGCTTGTTTAACTCAACCTTTCACATAAATAGTCAGATTGTGCTTACTTGCCAGTGAAGAAAAGTCTATTTTCAGTTGCTTTTATTTTCAGAACACATAAATGTCAGAAGAGTTTGAGACAATGTTCAAGCAGTTTTAGTAAATGAATAAAAATGAAATTTAAATTGCAGAGGGAGGATAATATTATCAGCACTCCTTATTATGAGTGGCTAAAATTAAGTCAGAAAATCCATTTCACAAACACTCTAAGATTTTACAACAAATCTTAGTCTGCCATATGCAGATTAGAGTTGGTAATCAACATTCAGACCTTTATTTTCAGGCTCTGATCAATTTGTTTAGTCTTTATGTGACTGATATATTTTAAAATTAATTTTCTTTGGCACTTATAGGAGTTACTTTAAAAAAAAAATCACATACACAGGCTTTGTATATCTTCCTAATGGTGACCTGAGCTTGTAAAGGTGTCAGAAATTTGTCACTTCTGTGTCTACTTGTAGTCTATGATTAAGGCAGAAGAAGTAGCCTGTCATTTGTGATGCAGGCTTTTACGAATTATGTGTTTTCTCAAACAATGAACTAGGTTTATAGATACTTTCGTCTAATGTCATGTTACAAATTTATATGACGCAGCGCTGTCAGGTTAAATTACCTTCCAAAGGTTAATTGAAAGAGATGTATAAACAAACACCCCAAAGGAGATGATGTTCTCCCAAAAAGTTCTACCTCCTATTATTTAAGGATTGTGCATATCTTGTCATTGAAACACTGAAATCTGTCTAAAAGATCTCATTAGTTGGGATTAAAGAGGGTTTTCTCGTTTCCTATTTCTAGTACGTTTTCATTTTTAATGGACTTTTAAAAATGTTTCCCAAGAGGTGTAGAGATATGAAATCCATAAAAATGGAATGAGAACCTTATCAAATTACATTGAATGACATTACTGAGAAAGAAATTAAAAATGGGGAGTTCTGTGAATGGTGGAGCCTGCTGCCCCACAGGAAAAAAAACAAAACAAAACAAAACAAAAAACCCAAAACCAAACCAAATGTTATCATCTGAGATAAATGTCTATCCAGTCTATCCTAAAAAAATTGAAAAGAAGTGTCCTGGAACTGTCCAGAGCTGCTCTCTTCCCTGCTAGTATGGTAGGATACATGTGGGGTTTATACCAGGGATCACTTACTGACTTCCTCAGCAGCAATCTCAAGAATGCTTAGGTAGCATCTGTCTCTACTGGGACAGCCCCAACATACCAAGTAACTCTCATCGTTACTAGAAAAAAAAGACTACTGACTCTACCTCCCTGCCCCAAGTTCCTGGGTGCTGAGAAATGAACTAAAAGGACATCACTAAATTCCAGATTTTTGTTCATAACACAACCCTGATATAGCAGTGTCGTTGATCAGTTCACAAGCTTTGAGAAATTCTTAATTAGGCTATAAGCTCACTGCTAATTCTATTGCCATAGCACTTCTTTTTATTGCTAAATTAAATACACTCTTAATGGATGGGATGACATCTCAAAAGGAAAACTTTTCTTATAGGTGTTGAGAGAGACTTCTGACATCATTTTGTTTCTGGGAAAAAAGTGCTAGATGCTGCTTCACTTGGCCTCTGGGGATATAAAGTCTTCCAATAAGTAATATTGGACCTAGATAATGGCAAACATCTTTGATGAAGAGAAAATACAGAAATATTATGTTATAAATCAAAGACAAGAGTTTAAAAGAGAAAGGTGCTTTCAGTTTGAGAAAATTGAAAGGAGAGTAAGATACCAATGAAAACACTATCTAGGAATAGATACCAGAGCTTAATGAAAAAACACTGTGTTCAAAGAGTCATGTCTTGAAACTGAAGGAAAGTGTAAATATGAAGAAGAAGAAACGTTTAAAGTGGTCATTTGAAACATTATCTGAGAAAAGCTTTTGAAGTTGGAAAAGAAATATTTTAGAAAGTGAATTTATCAGAGGGCATGGTAACCTATAAAACTCTGTGATGTTTTTATCTTGAGATTTCTGCTTCTATTCTTTCCCAGAAAAATCTCACATTTCATGAGAGATATTGGCAAGAAAATTCTTCTGCAGAGGAAGTGAAAGGAGCATGGCACAATGGCAGTGGGATGCAAACCGTTCTCTGTGCCAGGGAGACTGCCTGGAACTGTGAAAGATGGGCTTTTCAAAGCATCTAGACTCCTGTTTCTACTTCCACCTGTTATATCTAGGTGAATCCCCAACGTATTTCAACTCTCATCAGAATTCCCACACTAGAACTCTTGTATGTTTTCAAATGTGCTTTTTTGTCTTCTCTTTTAATGTCTAAAGAGAATTTCAGTATAACCTTGTAAATTGTGGTGGGACAGTCAACTCTTTGGTTTCCAAAAGTGAGTGGTTTCTTCAGAGCAGTTAAGAAGCTTTTAGGAGATTTTTCACACCTGTTACTTATCATTGCTGAAGCCACATTCATCTCATCCCTCAGGGTCAGGCTGTACACATGTATGTTTTAAGTTATGTTTAAAAATTAATATGCAACTGGATACTTTGTAGGAATCTTGACCTTGTAACTTTTCTTGCTTCCTGTGTGAGGTTTCCTTATTTAGAAACTATCACCTCTTTCACAAAAAATTGTCCCAGTTAGGAGAGGGATATTTCCCATATGCCAGATATATAAAAGAAAGAAAGTTAAAGAACATCTTATTTCAAGTGGGAAACAGTGAGTCACAGTGATGACAAAGAGATTCATCTCACATTTTCAGGTATTTCAGTTCTTCAAATATCATACGTAATGATTCATCAATTCATTACAGATTTCCAAGTGCCTCTAATATTTTCTTCTAACAGCTGCTTTGTGATGGCTGTCAGCTTTAGGAGTCTTACTCTAAAAACTAGCAAAGCCTCAAAAGCATGGACTGAAGAGTTTTACAGAAAGTACAGACTCCTTGCCCTTGCAAGCAATCTCACAACTTCTCAAACTAAGTTACTGACGTTTTGACCTAGACATCTGAATTATTCCTTGCAGTTTGGATCGGAAAGTAAAGTGATCTGATGAACAGAAGGAAAAAGAATGAGTGAGAGGTGGAAATTAAACACAGAGGCTGTATGTACATTAGGAAAGGCAGTCATTCCAGTTGTTACAAACAGGGCAAAATTTTGGTGGCTAAGGGTATTATTTACATTTTATTGCCTCACAAGAATTATTTCAAACTGCTCATTGACCTTTTAGGAGGCAGGGGGGGTCTTCACAGTACCTGGCTTT